>JAQQBR010000004.1:3527750-3543195 GCA_030347285.1 Microctonus hyperodae
TATCGTATTTTACAATAATATATAAATCAGCAGTTCTTATTATTTTTAATTATATCCATCAAATTAAAAATAATAATAAATCTTGAATAATCAAATAAAAGTCTTCGTAATAATTTCAATATTAAATTTAAAAATGAAAAAAATATTATCAAAAATTTTCTGAAGCACGTCACTTTACTCTACTGTTCCCTATTTAAATAAATAGACACACATATATACATAAATATAAAGTATTATAGAAACCGGAAGACATCTGTGTATGTATTTCACAAAGTTCGAACCCTCAGTCGCAAGCATTCACGTCTCTTCCACAGTGACGGGAGTTTATACACTTAATCCTGATATCTGTCGGTTTTCGGCCAATAAAACACGCGTGATCTCGAACATATCTCTATAGATACACACACAGAGAGCACGCAATAGAATTTTTTCGTGATACTGCCTCGCGCTGATAAAGCAAAAGAACGAGAGAAGCGTATATAAAGATAACTATCCCCTTATAGTCGTCGCTACTTTATTTTTTTTTTCTTTCACACTTCTAACATACTTCAAGCCCATATCTCATAACGATAATAATTCTCGCCATTTTTTTTTTCTAGTAAATAAAGAGCAATATTACCCCCCATATACAGTTATAACCTTTACTATAATATATCGTCTTTTATCCTTGCTATATTTATTTGTTCAATACACATCGTCTTTATACGTATATACAAACATATATACGAAACCGAATCCCGATTACTGGCTATTACGTTTCGGGATGCGTTCAAGATAACCGGACACACTGGTAACCAGAACCCATGTCTCAAATGACGAGCGCGCAAGGACCACGTAAATATTTTCATATAACTTTACCAGGGTAATTCAAGCGATCGCAAATCTCTTTCAATGCAAAAATGAAGACAAGAGAGTAGTGAAAGTGAGTGAACTAAAAAAAAAAATACATACTTATATAATAATAAAACACACTTTAACCTTTTTTTTTTCTTTATATAAACATACACAGAGACCACACGCATTATGAATAAGACAATGGAATTGTATATTATATATGTCTATAACCCATAAAGTGTGAAGGACACTCAAAAACCTTTTGAAACTTTACAACGTTTATTATTTTTCTTTTTTTTTTTTATCCCTCTGTCGTTTGCATCCCACCAACCCCTGCTAAAATATTCTACACATACGTCGCTACATGTCAAACATAGGGACAGTGGATAAAACTTTTCTGTATATGTATCATTGGGAAGTGGGATGAATAAGGCGCGAGAACATGAAGCCAAAGTGTTCGTATGTATGTGTGTTATTTGTTTGACAAAGCGGATTCAACTTTGTCGCGAATGACAAGATGCGTGTGGCTGACCCTCTAAAGGATGTTTCCACTCGCAAACTGGATTCCACCAACGAGCCATCTCCATTTCCATATGGGTCACATCAAGAATGGAATGGGGGGATGGTGGTTGTTGTGGAAGGACTCGAAGGAAATATCGTGGGGGCGATTTAACCATCTATACATTTTCATATAGGGCGAAAAGTTGTCCCAACGAAATTGATATTCGAAGCACTCTCTTCATACCTATATCCCATCTCTCGTGTAGCCCTAGAGCTTTTTGTTGCTCATTTTTCAACACTTCTACATATCAGTACAAGGATTATTAATATTTAGAGAAATATTTATCTAGTTGACTTCTTGTCTGTTATTCAATATTATTATTTTTTTTTTAAAGTAAACAAATATTTTCATTTAGATCACATGCACTTGAATAGATTATAATATAACCTCAACTTGCTCGTGCATACTATACTGCCACGCTTGGTATACGTGAATTAGCATTCACACAGGATGCACGCTCTAACTACTATCGACGTTGAGCTCCAACTATAATCATCCGAGTGGTACGGGTTAAGTGTAATATTATTCAGCAGACAGCTTTGTATGGATATATTGGGTGGGGAATGAGTAAAGGAAAGACCCTGAATGTGGTAGAACACAGATGCTGTCCGTCGGAGGTAACAACGACAGTCTCTAGAATCAGAGCAAGAAATATGTAATATGAGAGAAAATGGTTGGAGGGAGAAAGAGATTTGCGCAACAATGCAATGGGTTGTCTAAGTGCTCTTCTCTTCAACCCTTCAGCAAACCCTTTGCCTATATTGCCAGTTGTCATCTTACGACCACCAGATTATGGTTGTGCTAAATTTCATCAGTTTATCTCTCGTTATGAATTTCAATTATTTTGTAACTGAGGAAAAATAATGGATTCAATTTGAGAATATGTATGTTATTGAAATCTTTTTTTTTTTTTTCAAACTAATAAAATTTCCAATTTCGCAGTTTGATAAAATATTTCGATAATTTTTATTATAATAATTCACGTTATTTAAAATTCAAACTCACTATGTATTTAAGGACACAATTAAATAATAAAACCAATTAAATCCAAGTTTAAAAAAATTAATATATAATTCAGAATTCATTAAAAAATAAAGTATGTATATAAAAAATTTTTATTCATTTCGTAAATCAAAATTTGATACTCACTGCCGGGTGCTGAAGTTTGTTTTGATATAAATTTGTATATTAATCATGGTGATTGGATAAAATCGGATAATAGCACGAGGAAGATTATTAATATTTTGTTTTTCTAAAAGAATCCGGTCATTTGACTTGACTTTGCGTAGTGTAAGATAGCCCGTAGTCGGTGCAGGTGCCGGAAATGGTCAATATAACCGCAAAATGTAAATCATATTGCTGTTTCGTTGGTAAAACGACGCGAAGAGTGAGCGAGAAAGTTAAAGAGAGAAAGAGAGAGATGTGCGAGTTCTATACAAAGTAGGGAGAAATAGCTGACAGGGTGGGAACTCCTTGCTGTATTAAACACAAACACGGACTAAGACGCTTGGTGGTTGTCTGTATATGGATGTAATATTAGTTTCCAACGGCCTGATTGGATTCACTCGTTTCCTCTCTGTTTCTCCTTTTACTCTATTACTTCATTTTACTCACTCTATGCAACGTTTTCTCTGTCGTTCGCCCTCTTGGATCGCCGGCTGGATGGACTCTGATTGTTTGGGTAGACCGAGGGCAAGACTCGAAGACCTCTCGACGGCTTCTGACGAGAATCGCGCCAGTATTTGCATATTAAATGGACGCCGCGTGCTTCGTGTTTGGTTATGACGCCAAGATTGTTGCTATGAAAATAAACCCATCTCTCAAAACAAAACTAAAAAAAAAAATAAATGGATAAATAAAATATTTCATTTATAGATGTATGATTATAATCCATATAAACTTAAATAATTTTATGATGGGAAATCAGGTGTGATTATTAAAAATTAAATCTGATTGCAGAAATAATGTTCTTTTTTTCATGATTTTATATTAATTTGAATATTTATATGGGGATTAAATTTTTATTGTTTCAAACATAAACATGACGTAGGGATTGATATTTTTTTTTTTATGTGTAATGATTGTTATGTTGTGATGAGGATATGTATGTGAACGCGTGCGCGCAAGCCACCGAGAAATTATTGGCGAGAGTAATATACACAAGGACAACGTCGACGGTGGCTGAACGACTACGTGGGGAGTCCACAATGTGAAGTGGTCGAAGGCTTTCTGACCGAGCGCACAGCGGTAGCTGATGTATTTTGACGTGTCCGATGGCATGAACTTTTTTTTTTTATCTTCTCTTTACATATCGCTCTTTCGCATATTCTCCAGTGTTGACTACATTATCTAATGGACCACCTCCACTCTCTTCCATAATGCACAACATCTTTTATTATTTATTTATATTACACATGATTTATATTTTTTTCGTTTATTTTGCTTCGTCTTTTTTTATCTTCATCACTTTTGTATCGGATTTTTTTATATTAGAATCTGTCCACGAATTGAACTACGAATTGTTGCTTAATATAAATTTTAATTTTATTTTCGCGATTAATCTGATGATCAGCATGAAGTTAATTGCTTGCGCAAAATGTCATAAACAAGAAATAGATCAGGATATATGTATACTTTGTATATGAAATCAACATCATGTGAGTGAGTCATGAATTGTTTATACAACGGCTCAATGGATAATGACTTGGTCAATTGATTTGTAAATGTGCTGATATCGATATAAAGTGAAAAACAAAAGAAAGTATTTGAAAAATACTGGTGAACATTCGGGTCAATAGTTTGTCAAAGGTATAATATTATAATAATATTACATCACTGATGGATAAATGTGAATAAAATATGATGTATGAATTTTATTAATAATTTTGTGTTTGATATTTGTCCTGGAGGTATTTCTCGCGTGTAAAACATGGAGAGGAAAATAAGAAATAAAAAATAACAGTCGGGGAAAAAACATGCAAATTTAAGTATAAAAAATAAAATAAAATAAAATAAATGAAAGTATTAAATTATAAATACAGTGCTTGTAAAATATATATTGGAATGAATTTTTTTTCTGCTTTCAATAAAATTTTATCCTATTTTTTGTATTAATATTTTGCTCTTGATTGATACGATTATGAATACGATTTACCTTTTTTGTTGAAAAAAATGTTTATGATTAAAGAAATTGACGGATAAGAAAAAATAAATTGTGGGTGCCAGTGTTTAAATATGCGCTTGCGAGTATAACGAAAGAAACGAAAAGATGAAAAAAAAAAAAAATTAAAATACTATACAAAGTTTTGAATGTTTTGATTAGACAGAACGAAATGGGTGTGAGTCCACGACCAATATACATACATACACATATATATTTTCTTTTACATTCTGCTATATATAATAATATTCCCATCTTTCTCCATTAATTCACCTTTCTCTGTTGGTCTTTTGCGTGTATATATCCTTAATATGCAATGTATGCAGTCGGTTGTTACCGAAGGAGTGGTTTTGCCAAGCGGCCAATGGCGAGTGCTCGGGCTAATTCTAGGGTGCCGCCACCGCGCCATCTTTGCATCATAATGCTGCGCTCGCGGCCCCCCTTCGTACCCCGATATTCCGCCCCACCTTTAACTCAATCTCTCTTTCTTTCTTTCTTTCTTTTTATTTTCCATCTTTCATTCTTTCTTCCTTTCTTCCTCTCATGTCCTCACTTTACCCAGGACTCTACACTCTATTTCACTCCATCTCACAGTCTTTCACACGATGTAAAACCTCGTTGGAAAATAAATAAGTCAGTGGAAAAAATAACGAAGACAGACAGACAAAAGAAATGGATAAAAGACAAAGATACTGAAGAATTTAAGAAGAAACAAGATTATAAAGAAAGATGCAACACATTGAAAGAGGGTAAGAAACAGAGTGAGATCGAGAGTGGGGCGGCCATGGTGGTGTTGTGTTAAAGGAGAAGGGGTTGTCTGCGCCTTGTCTGCCGGGAATCAATCACGTGCCAGTGGCTCCCAACCCCACTAAAATAAAATATATATCTCTATTTAAAAATTATTATTATTCCAATATATTAAACTTTGATAAATCAAACATCATTATTCTCATCTATACAAGTACATATTAATATAATCCATATTATCTAATGTAATCAAATTATTTTTTCTATTACATCTATACATAAACATAATGCGTTATTCATACTCATGGATAGAATAGAGGTACAGGTACTTATACACACGCATTATATATTGTATAGACAACTATAAAGACGCCTGGAGCGATATAAACCACCTACGCTTCTCTATATTTCTCTCTCCTGTCAAGCTCAACCAGTCTACTGTGTGTATATACATATGAATGCCAGCTACCGTCGCTACTTTATTCTCTAATCATATTAGCCTAGTAACGAAATAATATACAAATATAATTGAAACATCTATACCCATTTGGTTATTTATTTTCTACACTCGATAAAAGAACATAATCTTAATATGAATATTTATAGTTTATTCATTTTATTCATACATTTCTTTATTCATTAATTAATAATTTAATAGTGTTTTTTTTCTTGTCGTTTGGTTTATATTTTAATCGTCGTGAGGGGACGATCAGAAATGAATTATAAAAATATATATAATGTGTATATGGTGGAGATGTTGAGGTGGAACACACGGACAATGACTGGACACGGTGCATCACAGTGATGGAAAATAATTAAGGCGAGAGAGCAAGTGAGTTGGTGTATATGTGTGATGATAGAAAGAGTGAAAGAAGGTGGATATAGAGAGGCTCAAAGAAGCCGCCGGGCGATCAGATCGATCGCGTATGAAGGATGCGTATCATCGAAGCAACTGGATCCTCTGCCCTCATTCTCTCGTGTGTATGTATATCAAGCATTGTCCTCGCGATGTGTTGGTAATAGTGGTAGTGGTGTATGTGTATTTAATACATTGATAGTGAGAGTATGTTGTCGTTGAATTGGTGAAGAGGATGCGAGGAGGTGTAGCAGTGTATGTATTGACAGAAGCGAGACATAAGTGAAACGATGTACAATGGAGAGTTTAATTGCATTGTCCTAATCCATAACCGTGAACTTCCGTAAATTATTGATTTGATCGATGTATTTAAATTAGATATAACAATTAATTATAATTATTTCCGTATATATTTTTATTTTTACTTTGAATAAATTTCAATGATGTATTTTGATTTTGAATCAACTGATGGTTGTATAAATTATGATTAGGATGAAATTTTTATCTCAATGTGAAAATTATTTGTATTTTATTAAATTGTATGTTTGTTTTTTATTACTGTGCTGCAGTGTTGTTTCAAAAACGCGTGAAGAAAGAGCGACGGGCGAGGAAAAGACTTCAGGAACAACTGGACTTGGAGATCAAGAGGCGCACGCAATTGGAAGAGGCACTCAAGGCCACGGGGGCCTCGTCGGAACAAGTCAGAGCAATAGCCGGTGGGTATATAATATAAAAATAATATTGAATAAAAATTACAAAATTTATTAACATATATAAATAAAAATCAAACTGAGAAATCCTTCTGAGAATTTAGATATTTCGGTTTCATAGACGAACCTTTAATATCATAATATCTTACTCGTTATTTCTTTTGTTTATTTTTTTTTTTCGTATTTTTATTTCGTATTCGATTACAATGACAGGAATATATAATATTGGGGGTCTATCTTGGAAGACTCGGCTAATATGTAAGACGCTTTAGGCTATACATATTCTTGTGTTCTTTCTATCTTCTCGGATCTCGGAATAAATTAATTAATTCGCTGGGGCAAGAGCAAACAGCCTGACACCCAGCAGAATATGATTCCTTACTTATCCTTACTGTACGCCCGCCGGTGTAATCCCTACTCCGCAGTCATTTCGCATGTTTCAACCCGTCCATGTGTTTATATATCCGTACATATATATAATATAATATAAATCGTTATATTCGTGAAATTCGTGCATCCCCTTCATTTTCGTTTTCTCCTTTAACTCTCAACACAACGCCCTATGCCAACGTGATTTTCACTCCCACCCTGTCACTACCAAAACTCAAACACGAAACCCTTTAAGTAAAATCTCTTATTCCGATATATAACATTTCGTGCCAACGACGCGGTACTTTGCTTTTGGCCCCGCTACTGATTAGTCCTGTCATGCCCAGGCAGTCGTGATATTAATTTCAAATCAAACGAAACACGACGTTTCATGTATATGTATAATATTTATGTATGAATATAAATATGTATACATGTAATTTCTCTCTTCACGGTTATACACTTTTAAATTGTATACACACTGTGGGTGGGCTGACATTAAGACACGCGTTGGAAAACTGTCTGATTATACTTAAATAGAGAAAAATAAAATTATGATTATTAAAAAGAAATAATAAAAAAGAAAGAAAAAATGATGATTTATTTTTGTATGAAAAAACGTGATCATTGAATGAATAATTATTATTTTTTGTCAATATACACTTCTTTGAAGTCGCCCACGAAGTTGTGTATCAGGTTTCGTATGTAGCCAGTGAAGTGGAAAAAAAATAGTATAAAGAATTAGTATTTTAATACATGGAGAGGAGAAAAAATAAAATAAAATAATGTATATCACTTTGAATGTTTTTAGAAAACGTAACGGCGGAAGCCCGTACGAAATCGGAGCCATCCGATGATATTCCTGCACATTCACAGAGTCAATCGTCTCAACAGCAACAGCAATCATCGCAACAACAGTCATCACAGCAATCACATCAACAGCAACAGCAACAACAGGTTCAACAATACCGGGAATCCCAGGTGCCACGTCCACCACAACAGCCAACAACGCCTGACGCAATAAAGCCTGGCTGGGGATATGGATTGGACCTTATTGGTGGCCAGGCTTCCGCGTTCTGGCAAAACTACCAAGGTGAGTTTTATTACCACCTATCTCAACTCCTTTTCTTTGAATTATTCCTATTTCACTGTATCTTTTTCTCTGCCTATTTGTCTCGAAATTTCTTGGTGAATCAACGGGTTCCCCTTCATATACCTTCGAGGCATTTGACCTGAAGCTCTGGCATCATTGTAGAGATCACAATTAAATGTGATTGATTGCCATCCTCATACAAAAATTATTACTAGAGTAAATACACGTTTATAATACAGAATTGTATAGTATCTATTTCACGTTTTTAAATTTCAACCTTAGAGATACGTTAATTATTAATAATTATATTTAATTCCTAAAAAGTGTATTATCATCGCCCAAAATAATAGTCGCCAATATAATATGCAATATCAAATGACACCCTAAAATATTTTAAACCCATACTTTTAAAATGAAAAAAAAAAAAATGAAAAATTTATTTGAACGCTTTATATTTGTATAAAAAAAAAAAGATTATTAAATTCAGAAAAAAAATAATCTGTATAGTTTTTCATGTCAATTCAGTTTTGATACTATAAAATATTCTCAAATTTAACTCAATATTTTTTTCATCATGTATATACATAACACGTACATATATTCCCATACAATGTAAATTTATATATTCTTTTGAAACCCTATTTAGAATAACGTATGTGTATAATCGCATTTACGTATTGGGCTCCAGTCAATTTTTCTGACTTTACCAACTGAATTCACTCATCCTCACTATCGTCAATTCTTTCCCCTTTCAAATTCTGATTATTAAAGAAATATGTTATACCAACCCTATATACACACACACATATTTATATATTCTATATAAAGAACCAATCGCCACTACGTTCCATATACACTACTGTATCGTTGTTATCCGCAAAAGAATAAATTATGTGAAAGACATTTCAAGCGAGAGCAATCATGCTCGTTGGTAATATAACATTGATGGTTTATACATGAATAAAATTTCCAAATGTATATATATATAAGTACATAAACAAGACGAGGCAGTATATGTATACACATATAAATAAAATTCTCCTCCCTATATGCTTGTTCTTTAGTATGCGAGTATAAAAATGCATTTGTGAAAAGATAGTAGAAATCATGAGACGAAAAAATACACATATTTGAATAGGGTCTCACAGCAACTTTGGCATCATCATGCAGAATCCATTTGCAATAAACAATGGAGATTTAGACGAAGTAAGGGGTGTATGTAAAGGTGGAGAAAGGAGAGTGGGAAGAAACATACAGACAGCGCGATAAACAGAGAGATAGAGTGAAGATATAACCAAGTGGGAAAGATGACAGGGGAATTACTGAGGGGATGAGTTTGTCGTCTGAGGTAGGTATACTTGTACGCCACCGATGGGACCACAGGGGTTGGATTGTTGCGAGGTGACGCTGACGTATCTTAAAGTCATGCATTCTATATACAAACAATCACCAGTGATTCTCTCACTATGTGTTTTTAAATATATTGTATATAAATGTATTTATATTGTATGCATATAGGTAATATTGTATTTTTGTTAATTTCTTTTTTTCACAGACGACTATAAAAATTATAAAGAAAAAAAAAAATTTATTATTATTGATTAATCATGAATAAAAAGACGTCTATTTATCTATGTTAATATTTCATGTATTCATACATATTCTGTATGAGAATACAGTAAAATGAGCAAGGATAATGTATATATGAATTGTGTTGTTGTATGGAATATAATGTTGGGTGAGAGAGGAATTTATTCGGTAGCTGGTGTGTGTTAGGAATTTATGTTTGAGATGAGAACCGTGGCGTGTAATGCAGAGTTTATGCACATCTCTGGCAAGTATAATTTCCCCGGCGGCCACCGTGGCTCTCGGTGGCGTTACCTGTCTTCTCTTTTTGCAATTCGCGTCTCCACCTTTATTCTCCTCTTACTTCTCTTCAATATCTCAGTGTGTCTCTTCTTCTTCTTCTTCTTCTACATCGTCGTCGTCTACATTTTCTTCCTTCTCATCGTCATCTACACTATCTCATTTTCTTTCTTATACTATCTCGCTCTAGTAATTTCTCGATGTTCACCATCAACCCCGAGAGTACGACCAAGCACTCTGGCACACTTTAATATTCAGACTATATATGCAATAATTTCGCAGCAACCATAACCTCTCTTCTTCCCTTCACAACTTCTTCCCCTACCCTTTCGTTCAGGTCGCGACTCTTCTTTCACTCACTCTCCGCCTCTGTTTTACAAAACACGCGCTGACGTACACTGGTGTATCACCCACACACAATCATCTATGCGAAACGCGAAATAAAATATGCAAGTACACATATAATAATATATATGGCCAGATATTATAATGAAAATAATATGTACAATATATGGTATAAATATATTGCTGATGAATATGCGTATGTATATGTATATATACAGACACGATGGACGATGGTGTAAAAACGTACACGCGCGCTTCTACTCCTGGCAGGAGCAGTCAACTCGTGACCGCAATCACTCTAAATCGCCGGGCGGGCTTAATATTTAATGGGCGGGGCTTTTGAAAATTCTTTGGAATTGAAATGATTGCCATGCATTGGGCAGAGGTGTCAAAAAAGGAATAAATACGTTTCGCCATAATTATTTATTTATTTATTTATTTATTTATCTTGTGGGTGAATATTGTTTTTAATTTTTTTTTTCAGCTTGATTTATTTTTTTTTATTTTTATTTTTTATTAAAACAAATGATTTTAACCATCGTGTCATCATGTGGGAAGTGTAATAAAATTTGTATAGTATGTTGTAGTAAATATGGTAGGGTGTAAAAAATATTGTGGGGGTTCTTTCTCAATTCCGCGAATGATGATTATGAGGTGGCAATCTTATTTCTCGCTACTGTTTTTCTTCTACACATTATAATACAGAAGGAGGGAGGAAAATAAGGGGAGGGGGGAGTGATACAGTGTTTGAATACTCTAAGTCTTATATATTTTATATGTAGACGTATTGTGTATATCTACTGCAGAAGACACCTTCAGGTTTTTCAGTTCGAGGGAGGGAAAAAATAAAAAAAAAATACAAAGCGGATTTAGGGATAGACAATTGCGCGGATCTCTCACTCACTTCCATCACCCTGATGGTTCACGCGGCTTCAGAATGTAATAATAATACTCCCAACATGGCTTGAGGATTATCATATAAAAACAAATGTTACCCCGAACGTGAAACTATGTGTAGCGACGAGGATTCAAATGAAATTGAGTCAGAGGTGTATGTAACGAGAGAAGGGTGGTGAAGGGACGGGGAGACATGCGATGATGTTAATAAAAAAATAAAGGAAGAAAACGCAATTTCTTTCTTCATTTTTATACAATGTTAAACATATTTTTGTTTGCTTTCATAAGATGAAAAAAAAAATTATCCAAAGTAGTATTTATTTATTTATTTATTCTCGCTTTTTAGCATTGCTGAGGAATACAAAGTGGAAAATTTTTTAAGTATAGAAAATACAAATCTCAAATCCTCCCCGTGGGCAAAAAAGCAAAATATATTATATAGATAAATGGGGGAATGAGGAGGCAAGATCGGAAGATGAGACGAGAGGATTGCCGCCTGCGGAAATTTGAAATTATAAAGAGAACGCACGCGGATTCGAAAGAGAAACGGCAAGACGTATAGATATATATGTACCGCACACTGGAACATTATTCGTGCATATAAATATATTGTATATGTCTATCTATTCGTTCATTCTCTGACTTTTTGTGTCTCCACTTGTGCGCGCCCATCTCGATTCATACAATTTCACGGTCGGGTTGACGCGCTCTCTTCAGTGCGCGACGAGCGTGTGCGCGGAGAGAAATATATATGAGTTGAATATATGTATATATAAAATGTACGTGCGCCACTCTATTTTACATAAAGATCAGAGCATTAAAAACGCAGGCTATACGAAATCAACCCTCTGCCAATGTTGTACGCCAGCTTTCTTCACTCCCGTCGCGTTTACTACACTTTTATGCCTTTTGCATAATCCATTCGAATGAAGATTTGCGACTAATCACCAGTTTCGATCCTCATGATTGCTTTTATCTTTGTTTGTTTGTGTATAATATTTTATTTCTTAAAATCGTCGAGACAAATAGGAGAAGATTGAACGATTTATTTATTTATTTTCTTTGCGTAATAAATTTATTTATTACAGTAAAATATTTTAATAATATAATGCGATAATTTATCAAAACTGATGTTTAATCAAAGACGTTCATTAGTTATAACTAAATTATTTCCTCCAATGTATTTTTTTATTTTTTATCATTTTTCATCAACGAATAGAATTGAATG
Source organism: Microctonus hyperodae (assembly GCA_030347285.1). NCBI lineage: Eukaryota > Metazoa > Arthropoda > Insecta > Hymenoptera > Braconidae > Microctonus > Microctonus hyperodae. The sequence continues at coordinate 3,540,418 of JAQQBR010000004.1, forward strand.
ATTTTTTTTTCCATCTGCTTTCATTTTTTATTTCTTATATATATTTTTTGTTTCGTCTTCTTCAGCTGAGGCATGCATCGGTATATATTGGAGTTAATTATCTGCATCAAATAAATGCAGAGTCATACCAGCACCTCCTTCCTCAATAATCAGAGAAAAAAAAATAGACCAAATAAAGACGAACGAAAGAAATGCGGCAGGAGCAGTTGAATGAAATGAAAAATAACAAGAAAATAAAAAAAAAACTAATGAAATGAAAAAGATGAGAAATACTTATACATACATACATATCGAATGATGGTGCGATGGCACAAATGCGAATAGTAGCACACAATACCAATCGTTTAGTTATAAAAGTCTCGCTCGAACTGGCTTTGAAATTGTTTTCATTGTCCAGACAATTTGTCAGGGTGTGTAAGACAAGTAGCGTAAATTCTTTCTTGAATATCCGTCTCATTTCTTACTCATCGTCATTTTAAAATCTTGTTCTCTCATATAATACTCATATTGGTTTCACTTCGTTTCGCTTCAATATACCGCGAAAAACATCTTCACCTGCTGCACGACCATCTTTTTCAAATATACATTTCAGCAAAGGAAATCAAAGAGAAGACGAGCTGATATATAAAAAGACAATAGCACTTTAAATTAAACGAAGTGAACACGCAATTTTATAGTAAAACGATTTCAAGCAAATATATTTTATTCTTTCATTTCTCTTTAATATATAATACATAAGTTATATGAATTTTCCGTCTACCTTTATCTATAAATATATGAAGCAATCTTCATCTTTATCCTCGGGCCATATCTTAAACAGTTAAATTGTCATTTAGATATCAAAGGGATGAAACACCCGACGCGTGAATAAGGAGTGAGGCAGAGTTTAAGGGAGGTAGAGAGGTGAGTAAAGGGGCCAATTTGATTCAGTTGAAAGGCAAACAACCGTCCAAACATTCATGCGTACACTTGTGTCTTTGTCTATCATCACGCTGATTCACACCTCCCTTTTACTCAACTGTGAAACGCTGCATACACATTTACAGTTATAGTATAACACTCACAGCCCTAAGCTATTGTTGCTCAAAGCATAATGGAATCTCGGGGTCGAGACGGGGACTGTGTGACGTCTATCGCGTTCTATTTCGCCAGTTCCATATTACGTGTATATGTATAAATGTATGTTGTATGAGACGAGACCAAACCATTGCCAGTTAACCAGGGTTTAATGGCCTTGCAATTGAATTTTACTATTGCTCTTCGTCACTCGAATCATTTCTCTCCCCTGTGAAAGACGTGTTCGTTTTACGCCTATCTCTAATTTAATTTTATTTCTCACTTTTGCTATACCTCACTGTCTATTGTTGTTGAAAAAAAATTTATTTATTAAGATCTATTTTTCGTTATTACTCATTATTTAAAAATGATTTTTTTTTTTACACTTTGCATGGTTGAATATTTTTAATAAATGAAAGGATTTGATTGGAATTATAATTATATGAAATAAATATAGATAAATATAATGTATTATAGATGTATATGTACAGTGATTAAATGGTGAATGTGACCCGAAGTGAACCGTCGCGTCGACGCCTCTTTGGTTGCTCCGGTTAATTCAACGTAATATCATTAAAGGGACATTTTCCAGTTTTCACCCTAATCCTTGTGGAATTCAGTGAGCAAACCCCGTGGCTTCTCTCTACCCCGACAAGTCCGTTCACGCCTGCCTTCGCCCGTTATCCCAGCTTGTTCTCTCTAACACTCTCACAAACAATCTCTCTTGCTCTGATGTATTTCTATTAGTCTTTAGTCTCACTCTCTCACTTGTTTTCTCTTGTCTATATATTCCCTTCATTCCATTTCACAACCCCCGTTTACCAAGAACGAACGAACGCGCGCGAGGGCTCGCTTTTCCACTAATTACTCCGCCGTTTCATCCTCCTTGCGCTTTCACGCGCCACCGAGTTAAGTCCGCCGCAAAACCCGCATTTTCTCAGGTGAGAATCCACCAAGATAATGTATCTACAGATATGTAATAGTGAAGAGTTATTCTGTGTGTTGATGAGGTCGAGGGCGTGCAAATCGATTCTGTATCTCTTTGAGCAATGATGAATTATAATTCATCTCTCTACGTATAAGCGAGACAAGTGAATTCCTTTCCTTTTGTATAATAGCTATAGAGCAACAGGAATAGAGATGAAAGAGCGTTTGTGTAGATGGGAAAGAGTGTGCTCAAGTGAAAAAGCCTTTTGTCCTTTTAAAAATTTATCAAAGCTTATTCTCTCTTATTTAACATATTATTAATTAAGCACTTTTATTTATTTTATATTCACTTTGATTTTCATTATTTCTCAACCTAATATCCCTCTGTTGGCTACTATTGACGCGATGCGAACTTCCTTTCTCTTCGTCTTCTGTCGCAGAATCACTGGCCCAGGAGTTGGAGCAGGAGAGGAAGTCGCGACAGCACCAGGCAGCCGAGAGGGATCAGGTCAAGTCTCCTCTTCAAGGTGCGTCCGATACTTCTACGATGGCTATTAATTTTGCTGCCACTTCCTTTCGATGATTATATCCATGCTGACAAATTCTATATGACTGAAAAAACAAAAACCAAATTCGTAAGACAATATTATTTTTTTCTTTGAATCTTCATATGTCTGCGTTTCAATTTAGTCAATTTTTTTTCTGTTTTTAATTACGTGATTGATGGAAAATAAATTAAAAGAAAAATGATGAAATTGTAAAACAAACGAATTTAAAGAAAAATTATTCTTATCA
>JAQQBR010000004.1:3543210-3553519 GCA_030347285.1 Microctonus hyperodae
TTTCTCTTTTGCCACCCCTATTTATCTCTCTTCCCTTTCTTCGTAAATGTTTAGTGTATAATGACTCTCTGAGTGAATTTTCTTATATACAAAATAAACTTGGTTAATTAGAATACAGCTGGAATCGACGACGAGGGGCGTGAGCAAGACAACGACGACAACGACATCAACAACACAGCAAAGACGAACGTCAACACTCGCTTGACTTTCTTGCACGAAGACCTGTCTATCTATCTTTCATATTCCTACTTGTGTATACCTTCCTGCTACTATTACGTTAGCATACCTTATATTTAGACTCGCGAATTCGCAAAACTTGAGCTTGTGTTTGCGATGGTCTGGGCGCTTCCCTTCTTCATCCCATTCTCACCACTCCTGCTCGTTGATAGTCCGCGCCCTGATGTTGGCAAACTTTGTGCTGTTGTGTCCGCAAAAACCACTGCACGGCCCTCAATGCCGAAGAACCGAGATCACTCAGTCTCTTTCACTCTTTAAACTCCACTATCTCACTCCTGCCCCTGTAAATTGTTGGCGCCTCAACTGCCAGCCATGACGACGTGATCGTAAATAATCTTATCCCCACCCCACTTACCCTCTAACTTCATCTTTTTCTTTTACCTCTTGCGAGTGAGGCGCTCAGTATCCTGTAATAAAGAATTTTGTTACTCCCAAGTTGGTGGAGTTCGTTTTGTAAATTTACATTTTTCTTCAGTCCACCACTTTTTTATTATCATTATTATCATTTTTTACTTTTATAATAATATTTTTCCGTGTTGTTTTCTCTTTACCAAACGAATGTGAAACCCACAAAATAAAGAAATAAAAATAAAAGAGAAAAAAAAAATAACTCATTTTTATTATATTTTTAATATTACATTGTTATATTATGTTAACAATGTGTGTATACATACAAAAATAAAGTGATGTAGAAAGTCATTCAGGTGCGAGAATGTATATAAAATAAAATTATTTTTATACATACAAATTGTATAGATTATCATAACCATATATAAAATTTCATGCATTTATTGTTGTTGTCGTGAAATAATTTATAGAAAAACGACATGAATTTATATATGCATATTAATACATTCTCTTTCAATCATAAGCTATATACCATATATACATATACTGCCGTTGAATCGGAAAAAAAATTGAAATAAATAAGTAAATAAGAAAAGTAAAGTTGTGGCGGCGGAATCACAAAGCCAAGCCAATTGCCATGAGCGGTGGGCCGATGACTCGACTGGTCCTGATTCATCCAAGCCCGCACCTTCCACACCCTCTTTACAACCTTCGTCTCTTCGTCCACTTCTTTATAACATAACTATATGTATACATACAATACAATATTGTACGTATGGATACACCTATAGTCTGTCTTCATTCTGTATTTTGCCCTCTGTCTTACGCGCAGTCTTGGTGGATAATTAGTGAGCGGCGCCTCACACTAAACGAACCACAGGCCCCAATGACCCAGCTGGTTTTATCTTTTTTTTTTTGTTCTTGTTTTTATTCTTGTACGTTTATTTATAATACACATTTTTTATACTTACGATAAAAAGAAAAATTATATTACTTGTTTAGACAGAAACATTCTAAAGCACACAGATTTTTCATACAATTTATTTAATTTGAAAATTTTTTTATGTATACATAGATTTGTTTTTTTAATTTCTAAGTATTTTTATAAATGGATTTTTATTTTTTTTATTGCAGAATCGCGAACGGGTTACTACAAAAATTCAGTTCTCTTTACGAGTGCGACCTAGAATATCAAGGAGGAGGACACGCGCTCCTAAGGGATCAAGAGTTGAGGTTGAACGTGATTAAACCTGTTGATGAATTTTTGATTCCGCCCAGGATGAAATATTCTGTGAGAAAAATCAACAGATTTATTTATCGCACTCGGATTCTTTCATGGACTTGGGATGTGATAATGTCAGCGAGAGAAAGAGGAGAAAAATAAAAATATGTACACCGTATGGTACTTTATTTTTTTTTTATTTTGTTTTAGATGCGATCGGTAGTATTTTATTTTATTTAAATATTCAGTATCGAATATTGATATTCGACAGCACCAGTCGACATGGAGTATGCGTGAAACGCATCCTGTCTAACGTCTCAACGTGTGTAAATTAATTAATTGGGTCTAATGAAAGAGACATTGATATAAAAAAAAATAAATTAATTAAATTATAAGAGTGGAACGAGAAGAAATAATGTTTAATAAGTATAGACAGAATGGTCAGTGATGAGAAAAAATAATATTAAATGAAAAAAAAAAAAATGTTTATTGTGTAAATTAATGAATTTTGTCGCCAGAATTGTGCGATCACATATCAACGACGCGATTACAATTTTACTAATTTATATGCAATATATTTATATCTTTTGTTTGTTTTCCATGTCAATATAAGCTTTTGATAGTTCACAGGGTGATATTGAAGGAGAAACAGCGAAGAGGAAGAGTGTGTTTATGAAAGCACATCAAAATAAATCGCGTCGTTCGACATTAAAGTGTAAAGCGAAAAAAGAAAACAATACGCAAAAATAAAATTAATAAAAAACAAGTCATGTGTGAGGAAAAATTCTGGTGGGAGAAAAAAAAATAATACAAGTCAAAAATGAAATGAAAAATCGCACGTATATAAAAGAAAATCGAGACGAAAACAAATAAGAAAAATATATAATTTATAAAGACTGCTTGAGAGTGCTTGCGCGAGTGCATGCGTTCCTATTATACAAAATAAAGTATGAATAAAAATGATCCTGTATCGATGCGAAATTAGTAGATGATTTTTATGCTCATATCAACGAGCAAATATGATGACAATCGTTTTATTCCTCCCGAAAACGCCATTTCTTCTCTTGATAAAATAATAATGAAATTATTATCATTTCAATTGAATATTTTTCTTCATTTTATACTCATCGCTTTTTCTAATTTTTTTTTTTCTTAATAAAATGAGGAGTAAACGATTAGTCAGACAGTGAGTCCGTTGATCGTTAATAGAAATACGTGCGGAATCGCCATGGATCTCATTGTGAAAATTAATGAGACCAATGGAGAAAAATTGAGAGATTGATTTATCGATATTAAACAAAGAAAATTCATCTCTCACCGCACATAAATTTTCAAGTGCATTGATGCGAGAGGTCAGAACTCCAGTTGGATATATGTAAATGTTCTCCCATGATTGAATTATCATTAACTGAAAATAAAAAAACAATTGAAATGATATAAAAATAATTAAATGATAACAACAAAAAAAAAAACTTCAAGACTTTTTTGATGAGTTTGAAATACACGCAATTAGGAATAATCCAACATGACCTTTCGCGTCACTATAAATAAAGTGGGCCATTGAGAATGATGCGAGTGAAAATAAAATAAATAAATAAATAAAGTGAAATAGTGATTAATAAAAATGAATACAAAATATTCTCAAAAACCCACTGTATCATACGTAGATGAAAATGAGAACCTGTAGCCTCTTGAATTTAACAACAATCTATTTATATAAATAAACTTAGCTATTACCGACAATTAAATTTAATCCATATTGCGTGTATGCCACGTTACGTGTCTACGTAAGCGTGAAGTGAAATACTTTTTTTTCCGTTTACTTCTGCAGAGAAAAATAAGAATTAGGGACAAAAGTGCAAGATTTCTTTATATTCTTAAAAGAATTAATTGAAATTATATGAAAGAAAAATTAATGTCTTTAATTGATTGACTGATTTATTGATTGATTGATTGATTGATTGATTAATTAATCAATTGATCAATTAATTGACTGATTGATTAATTTATAGAAAGTCGGGGGATGAATAAAATTTAAAAAAATTAAATAGAAAAAAAGTATTTTCCTTTAATGCAACGTATTTAAGATTTCATGTACAAAGTCTTTTACCGATAAGGTTCTTGTGTTGTAAAGTCACGTAATCGTAGCGTTATAGGTAGGGACTAAGTCTATTAAAGGAGTTTTAATGTAGGAATGGAGTGTGAGAAAGTGAGAAAAAAAAATGAAAAATTTAAAACAAAAATAAGCCAAGAGATAAGACGAAATTTAACCAATCAATATAGACGAATTTTTATCTGCCATTCACTGGACTGAATGTATTTCATCGATAATTTTTGTCTATTTTAAATTTGCCTTGAAATAATGCAAACAATTATAAATCTCATAAAAAAAAAACAAATTAAATTGAATCACATAAAAAGAAAATGGAATTATCTTTAAAATTAAATCACAAGCAAGTCTGAGGCAGTTGAATCATAGAAAAGTGAGAAATGAAAAATAAATAAATAAAATTAATAATAAAATGATTCATCATTTTTACTCATGACTCGCAAAATCGGACTTATACAATCTAATATCGAGGCTAGAAGTGTATTCATGTAATTCAGCATTACTACGTATGAATAAATAGTTGTTATTGTAATTATAATGTGTATAATTCTTAATATAAATAACCTTTCATTCATCAATCAATTTCTAATCTATATCTCTACTCCAACAATTATTCATCCGAAGCAATTGTAGCGAAAAAATAAAATCTAATAAAAAAGTCATGTAAAATTAAATTAAAAATTAAAATAAAACAGGAAAATAAATTGTACAAAGTGTTGGAGCTTAGTGCAACCCTTTTTACTCTCTTCAAGGAAGTTAACGTCCGTGACTTTGCAGAGTTGAAAGAGGGTTATTGTTGGTGAAACGTTGATGTTTAAAGGTGGCGTTCCCCGTATTTTCCTCATCGCCATTTTTTTTATTTCCATAGCATACATGCTACATTTTTATCAATTCACAAACGCCACTCGTAACGACGTGAAGCATGCAATCATGCCCCTATTGGTCAATCCACAGTAGCTCCACCCTACTGCTCGGAATATATTTTAATAAATAACTATAATTTACTGAATTTTATATAAACATATATACTTATATGTTTGTATATATTTTATACGTAAAGTATAATTGACTAATTAAATTAATATCAAGTCAAAGTGTCACCTAGAATGATATCTTAATTAAACGCGTTAATATTTAATTAAATTCAATTTTTCTGTTTATTTATTTATATAAAAATTTCCCGGACGCTGCTTGAATAAACATTGAATTTCCAAACATTTTTTTTATTTTTATTATCGCGATGTGATTATAATTTATAAATATATTAAAGCCAAGGGATTTTTACTTCTTCGTTGTTGAAAGCTCGTTTGCGATGAGACTTTACCTAAAAGTTGAAAAATTTCTGTTCAGTTGGTATAAACTTTTGCGATGCCTTTGGCAATATTTTTTACTTCCACCTTTCTTTCTCATTCTTGCTTGCGTCACGGTGGCGTAACCAACCACCCTCTTGAACGCCCTGTAAAAATGCAAAACGCGTAGCCGAGCATCGCGCCCTGTCAGCGTATCTGTGCGTAAGAAATGAAGAGAAGAGAAAGAGAACGAATGAAAAAAAAAAATGAACGTTTCGATGCAAATGAAGGGCTTGACTTTGCGGCCTCACTTTCACCAACAACCCCCCATGTACACATACATACACGCCACACCACAATGTCTCTGTTTTCCTCATCGATGAAAAAAAGCACACGCAGGAAGAAAAAAAAATCTTTCTGTCTCAATTTTTTTCTCTTACACTCTTGTGAATATTTTTTTTTTTCCTTCCAGTTTACCCACTTACATTGCCGCCCTCAAATCATAAAGATAACCGAATTGCTCGACTCTCGACTTTTATTCGCAGGACATATTGCCCGACAATCATTCTGGCATTTACATAATTATCGAATAAAATGAGGGTGAGTTTTCCATGCCACGTTCTTCTTCTGTAATGCCCCGCGAGTACGACTAATTTCATGCTCTTACATTCTCTTTTTTTATACGCACGAGGGTTGCTTTTCTTGTGCTCTGCACCTTCTCTATCTCTTTCTCAGTCTCTCGTCGTAATTTTGATGCTGCTATACACTATAGTTATACAGATGTATTTTTTTTTCTCATGTACTTATGACGATCCAGGCTCGTCGCGTCCCCATCTCAGTTCAGCTCACGGGCTGTAAAACATTGCAGTGATTATCCCAAATGGCTTATGTACATATATACATATATATGTAAGTGTGTACTGCAACATCAGTTTGCGTTCATATTTAAATTGATGAAATTAATTTATCTGTGAGAGAAAAAAGAAACATTAATTTTTCTTCAGCCAAAACAAATAATTTGAAAATATAAATATTTTTTATTATAAATTGAAACAATGTGTAAATTTTTTTTTTAAATAAATTATTGTATACTAAATAATATATTTTACTGAAATTTTTTCCAACTCGTCAATTGTGTTCAAGGTGATAAATAAAATTAATATTTTTATCGTTCCAATGAAACAATTATTCAAAATAATTGAAAATTTCTCTCAACTGCCAAAGAAATTATTATCCACCATATATCAATTTATATTAATTACAACATGACCATTTATAAAAATAATTCACAATATTATCTCAATATTAAAAAATATAAAATAATTTTTTCGTAAATATGTGTCATAAAATTTTACTTTTTATATTTACAGCACCGCACTGTATACACTTATCTTCGTAATTATTCCATAATAATAAATTAATTAAATGAACTGAAAATAATAATTATTAGAAATATATACTCAAGTTAATTTCAATATAAACTTGAGAATTATTTGAAATAATCTACATGATCTTGATGGCATATACAATATATCTAAAAATGACGAGCAAATTAATTATCGCATCAAAGCCCACGATAATTTTTTCATATTACTTATATACCTACATACAAACATATACACATACATCGTTGTATATATTTTAATAATTAACATTGAAATAAACCGGAAGTTTATAAAGCCGCGTTATAAATTATTTATTATTTATTTATTTTTTTTTTTTCAAACGTACCTCAACAACAATGTTCCACTGAAAGACATCAGACAGATAATTTTTTATATCTACGCGAGCTATACAGGAACTTTAATATACTGCAAAGTCATATAGACATGTACTAGAATATAATAATAAAGTCGCGTGTGCATCAGGACACATACTCATACTCTTTTCACTGTACACATCACATCTCTTGCTATTTCACTTCTTCCTTATACCTCAGAGGCGTCTCGACGCGAATGTGCACTCATCGGTAACGTAATTAGGTGAGCCATTAGCGCCTGGAGTGCCTTCTTGAGAACCTTGAATTATTTTATTTATTTTTTATTCTCTTCTCTATATACTAACTTCCATTTTCCTTCTCATCACCTCTCTTTTACTCTCTATTCTCAATTCACAACCTCGACCTCTTTTTTTTTTCACTTCACATATTGTGCGCGGGAAAAAAAAATAATACATAATATATAAATTCAATATATCTATGAGACTTTTTTTCGCTTAACGCTTCGTATTTCTGTATATATTCATGTCTATACACGTAAATATGTATTTATATACACATATATGTACATAAAGCCGTCAGAAAAATGGTCGTTCGCCCAACTGTTTACGTTCTCGTTCACAGCGACTTTGTGAATGCAATTACACGACGTCGACTGACGAGTTAATTGATGCAAATGAGTTTTCAATACTTGAGGGCAAAATACTCTTGCGTTCAAAGTCTGTATATATACATATATACATGTATATACAGTGAAGAAAAGACTGACAGAATTTGCCACAACGTCGCGCAACTACATTTTCCATTCCATAAATTCTTTAATACAAATATATGTACATGTATAAATTTATATAATAAATACTTCATCCCCCTTGAGTATTTCACATTAATTAATAAATTAATTCAACGAAGATAATTTTATAGATATTACTTTCTTGAGAATTCGCAACATCAATTTGAAGGAAAAAAAAATGCCAAGATAAAAGGGCGACCATTATATATGTATGCGTAACATTTCAAAAAATATTATAAATATATATTAGTGTGCGCGATTATAGAAGGGACACACGAACGAAGAAATAACCGCGTTCGATTGCCGCACATCATGAGCATGAAACCGGTAATCAAAGTGTCCAGACGAACGAGATGAATCGTTGTATGCAGGACGCGTCTCAACGTGTGTCGTCCAAGCTAAAGCGCGTTCTTGTGTGTGAGGATGAGATGCCAACGTTATAAGAATTGTAGTATATATGGGGATTTCAATGTTGCAGAGATGAGGCATCAAACGCACGGGCACATTCACAATCTGGATCATGACAAGAAGGATCGTCATCGCTCGCGCGCATCGTTTTGATGGAAATCATTGTTGCCTCCGGCTTCGAAATCCTTTACTTTTATTTTTCTATTTTTTTTTTGTCATTATACCTTGATGTCTTTCGCTTTATTTTTTGCATACATTTTTATTCATTTATTTATTATCAATTTTTTTTTATTATATGTAAACGAATGTCATTATTTAAATCATTTATGCTCCTGCGTAAATTAAATCTCTGTACGCGTTTCTCATTTCTTTTTCTTTGTTTCCTTACTTTATATATACACAAATAATATTACTCTCACACGTCGCGTGGATTTTTATTTACCCTCGCGTGCCCTATTGATTGACAAGCAGATGAAAAATACAATTTTTATACGTATACATACATATAACATCCAAGGATATAATTTTGAAATTCGAAGATTGAGATTAAATTCAACCTTTTTTTACGGGCATTTTGAATTAAAATTAAATATCGACTGCTGCAGGGGAGGGAAATATTATATAGGGGTAAAGTATATATCCCACATGTGTATCTACACTTATGACCTGTAATAAAAAATAAAAAAAAAAAAGAATGTGAATAAAATTCGAGTCATTTAGTCTGGACGGATACATAGACAATGCCTCTGGGCGTTTGTTGGTTCCAACTATATAAAAGTCCGTCAAAAAAATTACACCTCGCACACTTTAGGGTCCAAGACTACAATCTATGTATATACATGGATGTATGTGTGTGTATATAGTTTCTCTTAACTGTTTGCGTCATGATTGAGGCTCAACACACTGTGAAAATAGAGTGTTTGTGTACGTGTATGGTATACAAGACCGCGTGCAGGTCTAGACAAGTGGCAGACGAGAAATTTTGCAGTTTGATTTACAGCTGGCCTCGTCGTGCGCGCGGTCGCGCTCTTTCCAACGAGGCAACAAGAAAAAGGACCTGTAGTAAATAGTGTAGAGACGTGCAGGCGGTGAATGGTGAATTGAGGAGACAAGGTCTTGGGCCATTTTGATTGTGAGTGCTTCCCTCTAATGGAAGGTAAACGCTTGGCCGAGTGTGTTCATGAATTTGTATTAGACAATCATCTCCTAGAAACGTTTCACCAAAACGATTCTCATCCAATGTATATATACATATATATCTATGTTAATTGTTCTGAAGAATCCATTTTGTATTTATTAAAAGAGAAATAAATAATATACAAAAATAAAAATAAAAAAACAGTCAACTTTGAATTGTATTATTTTTTTTTATACGCAGGAGAAAAAAATTTATTAGCTAATAATAATTATTAATTATTTTTTAAAACCCTTTATTACATATAAATAATTATAATGAAATATTAATTGAAATAATTTTTTTTATTTTTAATATTATAATTAAAATTTAATAAAATAATTAAATGAATGATTTATTAAATATTAGTATAACTACATGTGTATTTATATTTGTATAAATATATTTAAATATAAATACCTAATATAAATTTTGCGCATCATTCAGCAATATTTAATGTAATATTATTTTCATTTGATCGCCTCGGGGATCGGAAAGATTCGTGAATTCATTTGCCCCTTACCCTTTGCATGATGACGTGCCATCATACACAGTAGATTTTGTACGAAAGTGATTATATATGTATATATACGCGAGGTATACATGTACATAGGCATATATATATATATATATATACGTATAAATGTATAGAGGGAGAGTGGGTAAAAGTGGGAGAGAGTAGAACTTGAAGGAGGATTAATTTTCGTGCACGGGCCACGCATCGGAAACACATAAGACGCTCCCTCCGGCCTGCCCTATCGCTAATCTGGTTAAATAACGAAACATCCCCCGGGTCGAAATAGCGAAGGATGTATGCAGGGTGCCGGAAGAGGGGTGTAACATCGAGCGGTAGACGATGGAAGACAGGAAATATAAATATAGATATGTAAGAAGAAGACGCAAAGACAGAGTTGGGTAAACGAAAATCAATGCGTCATATACGTGTATGTTGAAACCATTATTACAATTTAAATTTTGAAACTATACATCGTAATGCCCTTGATAATATAT
>JAQQBR010000004.1:3571950-3595198 GCA_030347285.1 Microctonus hyperodae
TTTTGATGACCAATAGACGCAGAAGACGGTGGAAATTGATTCGTGGAAAGGATCAACACTGTTTTGCGTGTCCACCCTTCATCAAGGTTTCGTAAATATGCGTGTTTCAGAGACTTATATCGGCGCACACAGCGCAAAAATTTACTTGTACATACACGAAATATAATTTATAAATACACATATACAGCTCACTTTAGCAGTATGTAAACTGCATATATCATATATAAATACACCTACACATTCATATAGATCGCAACGTTGAAAGCCGTTGAGGAAAGCCTTTCCCTGTAGCTAGACACCTTCCGGCATCCTGTCGTTTTCATGGGGCCACCCAACAGCTATAGCCACTTATTTCACACACACCATACACACAAGACTCTTATGGGACTTGGTAATATGGTTTATGGACACGAGGAGGATTTTATATTTTAGTGATAGAAAAATAAAAAGAAAAAATCGTAATAAAATCCATTATATAAAACAAAATTGGATTTTTTTATTTTTTTCTCCATTGTATCACGCAGGAAGATTTTTTTTAAATGTATGCTAAAGTGCAAAATTAAGAAATAATTAATTAAGACATACAGAGGTACGTATATGATTTATAAAAAATGATGTTTTTTTTTTGTGTATGTGTATATTTACGGTAGCCATATGTCCCGGCTCTAATTTCTTATGAATAGCATTGAAAAGAACTTGATATGAAAAATTATTATATTATTATATTATACATATGTTTGTATAAAAGATAGTAAAAGCCCCATTTGACAGGCAGTACGATTTATCGACACCCGGATTTGTAACGGCTATTATTTTAGTCTGTGAAATGAGAATAGAAAGAGGAATAATAAAAGAAATATGGTTGATCGAGAAAAACGATGTAATATTCCTAATTTTTATTCCCCAATGCCGTCATAAAATGATTGAATGTCCAATTAATTTACTTTAGAATAAATAACGATCGAAAGAGGAAATAAAAGTGTAACTCAAACGCCAATATAAATGAATGAATGAATAACAAAGAAGAGCAAGGGATTTTTTTTCCACATATACATAATATAAAAATTCTGAACACGAAAATTTTGAGACTATGAATAATAAAATATTATATTTAATGCTCGAACACATAATGAATATCAATTGTCATCATTATTATATATTTTTCTTCATTTCAACACACGCTCACACATAATAATGTTCAGATATAAACGTGTATTTTATTTACAATAAATAACAATGAGTACGATGAAAATTAATCATTAAAAGAGATCTAACATCGGACACAGACAAGTGTACATATAAATATAAAAATGCAAACTGATGTATGTAAAATTAATCTCCAATGTAAACATCTCAATTGAGGATGGTTATCATATTTACGAGACAGCTAACAACACAGCTGAATATAATTGAAATTGAAATAAAAAATTTTTTACTTAATAAATGCAGTAATATGGGAACATCAACGATATTCTCATATTGTAACTCGTCTTTCGTGACTTTTAAATAAAATATTCTATGCAGTTATAAGTACGTATATACATACATATTATAACTGCACGCGCTCGAGGAATATCTCGCGTCTATTCTCCCCCATCACGATATTCGTGGGGCAAAACATGGTGCGCAGGAACGAGCCCCGCTCACGTCACGATCAAGAGCCATATCCACTTTATTTTCTAAGTAGTAAAAGGCGCCGTATGGATATACATAAAAAAAATCGTCGCGTTCCGCTACGGCGGAAACGAAACACGCAAATTGTTGAGTATATGTGTATGTTAATGTGTATGTATGTATTATGTATTATTTGTATGTATACTTTTGAAGTCTCAAGAGAGATAAAAAGTAAGAGAATATAAGCGGACGATGTGATAGAGAGGGGAAAAAGAGGTTACACACGTTTGTGTATGCAACGAACCGCGAGTGAGCCACCCACTTCTTCCTAATTGGCAAACCGCCGGATCCGGTTTCTCCCCTTAACTGCATTAGCCACTGACATGCCACTATATACCAATCGTCTTGTCACGCACGTTGTTCAAAAAAAAAATTAATATATCTTATTATTTTTTATTCTTATTTTTGTTATTATAAGTACTTCGTGATAAGGTTTTGATTTGTTTGTTGATTTTGATTTAATATTTTATTTGTTTTTTATATTTTTGTAAATTTAGGGAGTAGGGTTGATTATATGATTTAAGACACTTGATACTAGATATTATATAAAACGATTATTAATTTTGATGGTGGGATTTGGGCGCACTGAATGTGATGAATGTGAAATTAATTATGGAATATTTTGAAGATAAGTGGATTTTTTAAATGAGAGAAATTACAGTATTGTGAATTAAAATTTGGCAATTGATATAATAATTTTTATTTATTTTTTTTTTTGTTTCATGTTTTCATTTTATTTAAATTTCTTCCGGAATCAAAGTAGAAGTATGAATAATATTTCATAAAATATTAGAAAGTATCAAGCAGTTAAGTATTAAATTAAAACTACCTCTTGAAACTTTATTCAAAATCAAAACAGCTCCTCTATATTATTATCCCAACAAAACAATTCCTATTAAATCCATTCATCAATTAAATATAAAATTAAAACACTTAATGTTTCACAAAAATATAAAAAACCCAAATTAAAATTTTCCAAATAAATTTAATTTCAATTCAAACTCCCAAAAAAAAAAATTCCCTATTTTTTCCATAACAATCTCAAGTGCAATATTAACTTTATGTGTATACACACTTGCATTTGTTAATTATATTGTCAGAGCAGATTCAGATACATATACATATATACAATCGATACATGCGTTGAGATAATATATGTACACACACACATATACATACCAATAAACATGCTGCACTGACCTCGGGCCCACGTAAATTGCTTCATTACGCCGGCGTAGAAAGGAACGTCGAGGGATGTTATATTGAGGGCCGATGATGACCAACGCGTTCAGTTATACGGATAAGCTCATGGTTGTTTAGGAAAACTCATGCTATTGTTGTTGTTGTCACATAAACTATACATATACACTGCACATATATATCGCATTGCTGATCGATGCAATGTTTTGGTCCATCCGTGACAACCTCTCAAACCCTTCTGATACATCAAGGGTGAATATAAACATTGGTACCTTTACATGTTACAGACGTGGCTTTATGTATAACCGACTATGAATTCATGTAGTTATGATGGTGAATGATGACATAGATGACAAAATTTGTGATATTAACATTATAATCTCGTACGTGCACTCGATGCCTGTAATTTTAACTCAGTATTTCAATATATTTACCATGATTTGTATAAATTTGTAGATTATTAATTATTAATTTATTTTGGATAATTTAGAAAGTGTTTTAGAAGCTAGATATATTTTTGTTTCGATTTAAATTCCATTTTTATATTGACAAATAAAATGTTGATATTATTATTTATGAAAATTTATAAAGCTTGAGAAAATATTTCTGATGTGAAATATTTTATCAGAATTATTTTTATATTAATCTAAGATGAAAAATAATAATAAATAATCTAAGATAAAAATTAATTGATATTTTTAGAGGATTAATTTGTGAGGCTGAATGTTTAATTTAATTTTATGAAGAAGGAATTTTAACAGTAATACCAGTATAGTCTTTTATATGTGAAAACTTATCTGCAAGCATTTATACAGTTGCTAAACAACTTTCTTGTAAAAATTTACATACATAATGCCGAATATATACTTCGCTCTAGTTATACAAATATTCGCCTATTTCCAAACCTAAGAAGAAGAAAAAGTTGACAAAGTAGCAAACACGAATGAACATGCACAAAGGAGGTGAATATGAGTAGTAGTTAGAATTCGATACTTACCATATTACATACTTCATTTACATATCTACATGCACATACATACATAAATACAGCATACACACTTTCTATATAAACATATAAAAAGCTTCGAACTATAAGTGGTAAAAGTTTCCTTGTAAACGTCACTTGTGAACGTGACTTTGATGAAAGTTTCACATTATCCGCAACTTTATATGTTCCTAAACATTTATATATGTACACGTGTAATTTAAAAAAATCCATTGATCATAAATACAAATGTTAGAATGTGCCAGTCAATAAATCTCCTATTAATGAGCTTCGATTTTGATTAGCACAGAGACTGTTTGTTTAACGGTTTGATACCTCGCTGGTAATCGAATCCCGACCTAATCTCTCAAGTTATAACCGGGTTATTGCTTCCTCCATCATGCACTTGCTATTTGCACCGTGAACTCTCTCACTTCCCCCAGCTATGCACCAGTCCTCTCTATCAGTGCTTTACATTCTGTGTTTCTTCTCTCCCTCATCAATCCATCTGCCTCTCTATCTATCGCCTCAGAATGTTCATTTCGTTCTGTGCAGTCGAGTGACAAGCCCTTTTCGATCATCCAACCAAACCCTTTCCTATCTGCAAAGCTCATCCCATCGACAAATGTGTCATACCCTTTGCGAATGCGACATCAACGTCAAAGACTTTGTTGCACACTTCTGAATCCCTTCCCACTATATGTATCGTGTCTGACCCAACGCGACGTTTCCACTTCCATCTTAATTCTACTATGTATAAACATAGGTACGATAGAACTTGTATCCCATAGGGAGTTTCATTATCCCGACATATTTTACATCAATTTTATTTTCTCACATAATTACTTCACTCTGCCCCAAAAGCATTCCTAGATATTTAAACTATCAGTCAAGCAAAAAAAAATATATATATATTTTTATAGTGCGAGTTTTCTCTTGGAAAGTATCGTATATGCTCGATTATAATTACTTGCAATAAATATAGAGTATAAAAATATATATGAACGAATGAGCAAGTCCAAAGCAACTATATAAATGTTAGTGGGCGGTGGGGATGGATAGGGCCGCCTATATACGGATTGCCTTTTGCATTCCAGCCTTCGTTTAATTTATATGGTTGCCATCTTGGATCGATATAGTATAGCCGTATAAGCCTTTTATTCACTTGTTCACCTTACGTTATATATATGAAGTAGTCGTGTTAGGTTACAGTTTTAAACGCAACCAAATTATACGTTCGCGAGTAAAGCCATGAAGGAAAGAGAATGCTAGTGATGTGGAGCGCAAGAGAGCTGAAGTGTATATGTATGTATATGAGAGAGAGAATTACGTTTAAAATATTCCAAGACGGCGTTGCAGGTTTGTACGCGCGAGGGGCAGTCCCCGCAGGAGCATGCGCACACCAATGGCGCGGGAAAGGGCAAAATAAATGTTACAGAATTATGTATACGATGGACAACGAGGATAAGAGAGTATGAAAGCACCGTAGAAATGGGGAAAAAAAAATTGAAAAGAATAGGAACAAAAAAAAAAAACTGTAAAAATATTTAACATAATAGAGATTGATTTTTTATATTTATTGCAGGAAATACAAAAGAAAATGGGAGTTGTGGAAGGAATGAAGAAGACATTGGTGGAAATAATATTGAAAATAAAAAATAAAAATATGCAGGGTAATAAAAATAAGTGAAGTTCCATTGGCGGGAATAAATTCAAAATGGCCGGAATGTTTAAGCGTTAAAATGGCAGCGCAATGTTAATTATCATTAGGTTATTACGTATATATTATAAAAAAAAAGTATACAAATTTACTTGAAATTAGAATACACGTAAAAAAATTTTTTTATTCGAGGTAGAATAAAAAAAAATGAATATAATTAAGAAAATATATTTATATTTCTTTTTCTTTATACTGAATTTAATTGCAAGGTGGACCTCGTTTATTTTCTCAATCTTCCACTCAAAAAAATTTTATCGTTTTCGTCTATTCCTTTCACTTGTCTGTTCTACACCCTCAACGAATGAATTCTTAATCGGACCTATTATATTTCCGTATACGATCATCATCTCCAAAACTATTTCATATTTTTTACTCCCAAACCGAAAAGCTATAAATCAAATGTTTGGTGTATGGCGCGGGATCGTTTCACCATTTTATTTATCTCTTTTTTCTTCAGCTTCGTCTTTTCAAATCTTTGTTTCTTACTACTCACTGTCTTTATCTTACTCACCCGCAACGCCACGTAAACAATATACACCGAGTGCTCGCGGTCGCGCGCGCACACGCGGTCCATTTAAAATTTCGAATGGGCGCAATTTTCTATGGAACTTTGTAATTATAGGCAGTTTGGTGGTGTAAGCAGAGGGATCTCCTCCAAGCTAAAACTCCACTCACACCGGTCTTTTTTGTGGGTCACATACATACGTATACTCCATAAAAAAATTTTGAGAATTAAATTACACTTGGGCGATAATTACGATTATTAACTCGATATAGAAAAATAAAAATCAGAGAATTTTGAAACAACAAACTTTATGCACTTAATGCAGTTGAAGCATGGATAATCACAATCCTCATTCAATAATTAGTGAAACTTGAGAAAAAAAATTTTTTTTAGATAGCTATAATTTTCTTTCATATATATTTTGCTTTGATGGCTAAATTTTCATGAATGTTTATACGTGCATACTGAGATATACAGTAAAATCACTATATATACACACACTTAAAAAAATAAACATAGCAATTGTGTATAATAAACCTTGATAAAAATTTCTCACGGAAATTAATTTACAAAAATTTTTAAACGTGATGTGTATATTTTAATATTAAAGAATTGAAAATTACTTTATACAAATCTCACATTTCAATGAAATTTTTGTATTCATATAATTAACTTGTTTTATAAATATATATACCTGACGAGATAATTATAACCTTGGAACTCCGATTAATGCGTGACATTTATTATTAAATTGAAAATAAAATAAAATAAAAATGAATATTTTTATTCACAGCGAGAATAAGATGTAAAAAAAAAATCCGCACATGCTCGTTAACAATTATCATTAAGCAATATTTCATATTCTACGTTTAATATAAAAAAAAAATTTCCTCGCATTGAATTGCAAATCAAAATTGCTGCATCAATATTAAAATAATAAAATATAATAAGAATAAATGCAAGGTCGATGATTTTTATGTTGCAAACCAGTCGCATAAGACTTTATACAAAAATCGAAAACTAAAAAAAATAAAAAAAAAAAAAATAGATAAGTAATGTATCCACCCTCAATCCCAATAATTTCTCAAACCATAATCGCTACCAATGATATAATTACTGCGCCGTTTATATACTCAAGTTAAAAAATACGCGTATACAATTTAAACCATAGATGGAGTGAGACTGCAAAATCTCTTTTAATTTATTTATTTATTTATATATGTATACGCATCGATGAGTATAAACCAAAACATGGAGCGAGCTGTTCAAAGATATCCTCAGGCCAGTTGTACTCATCTGGACAGCGAGATTTATAACTTGTAATGAGAAATCATTAGCCGCAAGGTGTATTAGACAATTTTCGGTAATTGCCCAAAAATTGCTCGCCACCTTCAGGTGATTTGCGTCTTCACCCTCTACATATATGTATATATACTTGTATTCTTATGGGTATTCTTCCCTTTTGCCATTGTATTCACATTATTATATACCGCATTTTTATATATGTATAACAACCCCGTGTGATGGGACAAAATCACCACATATTTTCACATCTATATTTTTTATTTATTTTTTTTTTATTCCAAATGACTCCTTGTGTATCCTCAAGCATCGATTACTGATGCAGCTCGATTGTGGGCGTCGCAATAAATCATATCGACCTCTCATGTCACATATCCATGTGTATATAAATATCTGTCTGTATAAATAATAGTACATAGAAGACCTGTCCGCCGCATATCTCTCTTGAAAATTTTAGATACTCCATTTACAGAAATACAATATAAATCATCAATTGGTCACATGACTCACTAAAAACTGATATAAGAAGAATTATCAACCATCGTTCTAGTAATTTTAAAATTTATTACACAATTTTTTTTTTATGTAATTGAAAAATAAGTAAATAAATATATGAACGAGTGAATGAATAAAAAGTATAAAGATGAAAAAGTATTTGGATGTTGTCTTTCTTTATATAAACCGATAAGCGACGTTTTTCCAACATGTCGATGAGTACAGCTTGACAGATGCGTTAAGAGAGGGAAAAAAACCGGGAAATAACGTGAAAGAGAAAAAAAAACGGTTGGAAAAAGGTATGCGAGAAAAGATGACGAATACGAGAGTTGGCAAAGCGTCGCGCACGTATAAAACCCAGTAACATATGTAACGCACACGATGAAAAAGAAAAAAATAGGATAAAGGGTGAGGCGGGGGTGGAGTATAAAAATCAATCACGCTCCGTTGACGTCCGGAGGAACTCATGGGATATGTGAGGTCGAAAAAAAAAAAAGAGAGAACTCGGCGCGCGCCGTATGTCGATAAAAAATAAAGCCACCGTTTCGCCGAGTATAGAGAATGATCGATGCTCTTCTCACACTTGTGTCTCATCCCCATGACCCCTTGTACCCGCTCTCCACCCTTCATCCGAAAATTCTCCCGAATCTATTGCGATGAAAGAGAAGCGATTATAAATATATACATCGTCATATCCATTTGAAAATAAATTCAACCACTTAGTCTATGGCAATTTAAAAATTAATTCATTCTGATGAGAATTAATTAAAATACTTCATAATATTAAGTACACTTTTTGGGAATTGATAGTTTTTTTTTTATTTATCTCAAGATATGTGTGTGTGTATAAATGAATTGACAACTGTGGTCATTTATATGTATTATTTTTTGTTTATGATGGAAAAGTTTATGCAGAAAGGGTTGAACAAGGGTGTGAAAAAGCAACGAATCATTCGGAAATTGACGGTACTGAGAGGGTGCTACAAACATAACAGCAACCCTTTTGCAAGTCAAGAGGGCACGCCAATCTGATATGTACCTGATGTATTCGCAATATATTTTGAAAGGCTACGATGATTAATGAAACAAATACTTTTTCGCTGTGGTTTTATAATTGATTTTTGATATTTAATTATTTAATTTTTTTATTTGTTTCATTTTGAATTTCGTTGCTTGAAGTAGATAGCATGTTGAATTGTAGATTTACTTGCATGCATCAGAATAAATTCTTATACTACACATTTGAGATGTCTGTTACATGCTCATGCATAAACGCACGTTTGTTCTTCTATATAATTGAATGAGAGACACAATTGTTACAGCTAGATACGTGAATATAATTGGAAAAAAATAATAAAGAATAAAATAATTTGTATGTTTTGCAATAAAATACGTGATATATCATATAATATTTTCAAGCGAAAAATAAAAAAATTATTCTTGCTTCCTTATATGTAAAATTTTCTCATATGTATATGTATTTTATATTCTATATACTCTTATTGCGCCTTCTCTCATAGGCCTTTTCTTCTCACACACAGAAGAAATTATTGCAATGCATCCTCCTTCAATTATTCCATTGCAAGGCAAGTTCAAAGGGGTTAATTCCCGGTACAATATAATATATTCACCCCTTTTTACTTGAAACCCCGGAGATTTCGTATGTATTGCCAATTTTGCATTTATACCCCCTCTTTTTCCGCCCCCTCTCACGTGCACTCGCACCCATGAATAAATTCATTCTGAATTCGTCGTTCGATCGCACCTACCATTCGCCTTTCCTTCCTATATTTTTTTATTTTATTATATTTTTTCCATTTTTTAATTTTTTTTTCACTTTATTTTTATTTCTCACTTCCTTCCTTCATTGTTTTATAGGTTTCCTCGCTCTCAGCCACTTTCGTCCGCCATTTTATATGAATATTTCAACGAATTAATATAAATAAAAAAAAATATTACTTCAATATAAAATTAAACTTCATAAATTAATAATAAAATCAACGAAAGTGTAAACAAAAAAAATTCCTCTTTCCCATCTATTTCATTACATTTTACTTTATATTATTTCATTTTATTTTATTTTTTTTTTTATCAAAATTTATTGCAAACGCTTATATCAATCAGTGTAAATATATCTGTATACATTCCCCTTTCGACTTTCTATCTCCATTCTTCTTATTCCATTGACATTCACACCCCAACAAGAATTTCGCTGGTCATTTATCACAAGACCGGTGAGAAAAAAAAGTGTCATGTCATCATCCGGACGTTGTGTGTCCAGCAAGAGCGAAGCACACTCTGCCACAAAACTACGAATGACTTCGTGAGACGCATGTCAACGATACTTTTTTTTCTCTCCCCCTTTACATTCGTCACGTGAGATATATACATATGCATCGTGCCAACCTCATATATACAACACACTTTCCAAGATTCCAATCGCACATTTCATCAGCAAGGGGATGAGCATCACGACATTGTGTACATGTTAAATGAAAATCGTCATTGAACAAATGAAATAAAATATCACTATAAATATAATTCATAATAATAATTCAAGTTATCAGAATTATATATTTACAAACTCACTTGTAAATATTCATTTAAACCGAGCAGGATATTGTTTTTGTAGCGAAGTTCATCGGATGTTTTACACAAGAAAGGGGATGATGACTCCTCGAAGGACACGTGTGGCTTCTCTCCAGTTGGATGCCTTGCGGAAACTCAAAGACATTCTCGTCTTCCGGACCGTGAAGTTTCCAGCCATTCTCGAGTATGATGATGAGGAATCCCTGACCACGTCGAATGCCTTCAGGCACAATAACCCATACGCTCTAGGTAATAACTCAACATCCCTTGCATATTACAACAAAACTTGACATAAACTCTGATGTCAATCTTCAGATATATATAAAGACGTGAATAATATATGAGTTGTTGTTAATAGAAAATTGCACAGTTAATTAATGGGATTTTTAAAATTACTTTTGATATTTAATTTAAAGAAATGTAATTGAAAAAATTTATTTCCATTGTATAAACAAATAATTGATGATATTATAAAGGTAATTGAATTTATAATATAAATTCTATGTAATTTGTGTTGTTGAAAAGTGCATTTATATCAACAGCAATAATTTAGGTATTAAATTTGTATGATAAAGCAACCATACTTACAGTATTTATTATATAAATAAATACACGTGTATATACTTATTATGAATGGAAACGCATCTGAAACAGTGGCATTAAATCAAATAACAGATAATTGTGGTGAGAATAGAGAAACTGAGATGGAGAATTTAGAAACAGTGAGTCGTAAAATTCAAGTTATGGGTTTTGCGCGAGATTCAAAAGCCTACTCATTCCGACTCACGCGCGAGCTCGTTTCTTCCATCGTTCTCGACCTTTAGGCAAGCCATAACAAACTATATATTTGTATATCTATATACATAGATATATTTGTGTCTAATAATGGATAAAACGATCATAAATTTAACTAAAGGGAAAAGGGCTTTTCAACCTCTTAGGAAACATTAATTAAAATGTAATTGTTTGCCGCGCATCAGTATAGGATGTATTTCTATACATAAGGATTATCGTATGACAATTCGTATATATTTTATTAAACCATTAGAAGGACTAAATGCATAGTTTATCATCTGCTTGAATTATTAAACAATTCGAATATCCATTTGAATGCAAGGAAGAAATGGATAATTCAAAAATAAAAAATATCAGACCAATGAGATAATATAAAACAATTACACAGGATGAAAAAAAAATTATTTAATGCACGATATAAATATTTAAATTATACACTTACACAACATTATACTACTCATGCTCTTTACATAAACCTCAGAACGAAACAAATAAAAAATGAATGAAAAAAAAAATTAAATACAAAAAACTAGCGCTAAAAAAAATCGTATATTCTATCTTTATACCGCTTCTATACACATGCACACACATATTTGCACTTACTCGGATCGATGTGAGGCGCGTAGTAGATATACATAACAGCTAAAGTTCCAACATCTACGATTTTTCTTTTTATTTATTTTCCCTTAGTTTCTATCAGCTATTCAATTTTTTCTTCTTCGATTTTTTTTTTATTTAAATGCATGTGTATACCTGATACAACCATACACCTACACCCTCCGCCCCTGTTCCACACCACCCTCACTCCCTTCCTCTTCATCGTATATATAGCGTAAACAATCGAGTGCATGACCGTATGCGGCTGCATCATCATCAACCAATCGCGATATTGCAAAATCCGTATAGAGCACGATCAAGCTTTGCTGGCTACAATATACATATATTGCTCACTCTCCCGCACAAACACCCCTGTATACATATCCATATATGCATACATCTATACACAAACAAATAAATATATATACATATCAATGTTCGCATAGGTATGTATAGAAAGGATGAGAGTGGAAAGTGAAACAGTGACAGGGTTTGACAAGAGTATATGTATAGTTATTTAGTGAGTATGAGAGAGCAAAGAGCAGAGTGAATGGACAATGGCGAGCGAGAACGGTACTACCCAATTACACTGCAAGTTCAAACACATGCAAATCCGAAGTATAAGCTTTATTTGTTGTGCAAATTAGCCGCATATTGGACCACCGAACGAACGCGTGGGTTTTGTTGGCTTGACGTCGATGCGTTGGATTCCCTCCCTTCGTCTCTTGTCTCTATCACGCACCTCCTCCCCTCTTCCGCCTTCCTCAATTTACCTACCACCCTGCACCACCCTTGAAACGTTGCGTATACCGCGACAGACTGTCCTCACACAGGTCAATTGCTTATTTTCATTTCAACGAGGTATATCCAATGACAGAGCATTAGCGATTTTATTATACTCACACTTTATAATATATATTCGGATAATAAATTCAATATTAATGCTCAAGTGTATTTGTATATGGATATATTGAGCATGTTTGAACGTGATAGAGAAAATATTGGTGAGGGGAAAAAATTGCCGGGGGATATAGAGTTAAAAAATAATTTTATCTGTTTTTTTTTTGTATATTTATTTATTTATTTAGATGTATATAAATATTTTTTTTTTATTTTAGAGACGCTTATTATCTCTTTCTCGGAAGCCCCATAATCGAAATCAATAAAAATATAGAACACTATACGTAGAAATATAGCAGAGGTTTTATACATGAGGATGTGGATGTATAAGAGAAGAAAAAGTGCCTGGAGCAAAAGCAGATCCGCGCGTGACGAACGAGTCAGTCTCCGGGGCTCGATCTATCCTGTAGTGGTATATGAATTGTATAGACGTATGTATGTAGGAACGTGTGGGGTGATTCTGTTTGAGGTGTGCTGTACTTTCAGAAGGGTGAATGAGCTACCGAGTAAAAGAAAGATGTGGTTTGAAGTGGATATCGTTGGGGAGTACGAAGTAAAACTTCCTGATAGCCCGCCTGACCCATGGCTATCATTCACATTGAGTATATACTTGGACCTAGCACACATTTCGCGGGATATGTGTATTTTTTTTCCTCACCCAGTGTACTCTCTTATTTCTCAATATTTTCTAGAAATATTTATCACCCCAATTCCATCAAAAATATTTTTTGGTCTTCTATCATTCTATTTTTTATTATTTATCTACGATTATTTCTACCAATTGGTAATAGATAAAAATTTAATTGCCATAATGAATGGCATGGGAATATAAGTAAATTATTTAATTAATGATAATAAATAAAAATATCATCGACATGAATAACAACATGACATTGATAAAAATAAAAAAGAAAAATAATGTGACACAAATATATAGAGATGTATCTGATAGAAATTTTTGTTGGCCTGAAAATGGCAATCTTCACCCCTAGAAGGGGTGTCTTCTACCATTTATATATGTATATACAATATATATTCCAGCGCACGTTCAAAAATCAAAATAGGTAGAACCGCAGGGCGTTTTAACAATTTCCCGCCGGTCGTTTACCTAGTGACTTGCACTCTATTGTTACCCCGCTCCTTCCACCCTCTCTGCTCCTCTCTCTCTCTCTATATATATATAAAAAAAATCTCACCCCCTATAAATACTTTCCTCATGCTCTATACGAATATTTCGCCCCTTTCCTCTTCTTCGCATTTTACTCTTCTCCTCTTCACCCTCTAAAAACATACCTTACATCTATATATTTTGTATTTTTTTTTTCTCTTGTTACATCTGTATGTATGTATGTATGTATATATCTGTTTTTTCTCATTTTTTATTTTCTTTTAAATCCGTACACAGAACCAATTGAACCAAAGCCGCTGGTTGAATTTGAAACGACGTGGGTGCAGGTCAAAATTGTAAAGTCACCAACCGTTCATATGTTAGAGTCTGGCACACGGTGGACACTGTATACATACCATAAAGGGTGGCTTTCACAACGTATAGACATATGTGTAAATGTGTATATAAGCATATATATATATGTGTGTGTGTATAAATATATAGATGGCATATCAACGTAATGGTATCAGCAAAAATGAACGGATGATGTTAACGTGATTGAAAATTCTCGTCTCTTGTGTAACATGACAAAACGATATAGGTACATTCAACAAAATATTTTTCGTTTAATAATAAAATAATAAATACGAAAATATTTCATAGTATATAATTCATATTATTTACATAGTCATGGTAAAAAAATTGTAGCAATCGGATACTTTTAATTTCAAATGTAATTGCACATTTTTTTTTTTATAAACAGATCAAGTGATGAAGACATACATTTAATAGATCGAAGCTTAAGTGTAAAAGTATAGACATACATATAGATGTATGTATTTATACACGTGTTTATGTGATAGAGAAAAAAAAAAAAAGAGGGCAGTGAGTCGGTGACGCGGGATGAGGTTCTAGTTTTCGACGCTCTCGCGACACGTTCTCTTCAATCAATATGCAAATAGTGGCTGACACTAATTATACGGAAGCCTGGTGCCCCTCTTTGATGTCGACCAACCAACTGTGACACTTATATATATATATTTATGTGCATGTGTATGTATACTAAAAATCGCGAGAAAGACCTGCCAATTGCTTTTGGTTTCATCTCAATGACATATTTATATGTTTAATTAATATTTTTGAGAGAGTATATTTTTATATTTAAATTCATTTTTTTTTTATTTCATGTGACAATTAAACAGGTATTATTTTAGTGTGTTTGATATGCATGGAGAAAATTTTTGAGATATGCAAGTAAAATGGGGAAAATAAAATTTTGTTTTAATAAGATCGTGGAAGAGAAAGAAAAAAGCACAACAATGCATTAAAGTGAAGACGCTTCGGTGTTTGTTGTAAGAAGCCTGCGGCCTCGCAACTTCAATTAAGACTGAAACAATTCAAGTGCAGCCAAGATGGCCGCGCATCGTTGTAATGAGACAGAAGCTCTTCTCACCGATGTATATATAAGTATATCCATATTACAATAAAAAAACACCTGGAGTGTAGTAGTATTCAACAAATAATTACAAACAGATGATAATTATTAATAAAAATAATAATATTCATCTAGGAAAAAAATATGGAATTCAATAATTGATTAATTTACATATAAATTAATTTCAACTTTCATATCTCATAAAACAACAAAAGTCTATATAAAATCTAATAAAGCTCTCAAGTTCTCAATTTCATCACAAAGATATCCGGTTTCATCAAACTACTTTTCATACAAGACCAACATTCCATCAGAATTTTCAGATCATCACAAATTATTAAAAATCATATCCTGATTCAAACTTTATAGTCATTAATTTTGGAATACTTTATACCTGTATAAACACACTAACTATTATATTCATCAGTTACGAAAAAAAAAAAGAAAATCATACTGAACCAAACAAATTATTAAATCATGTTAATTTAAATATCGTAAAATTTAATTCAATATTTTTTTTTCCTTTCATAATATTATTTTATTTTAATCAGACCACCAAGCTTTATTCAACTTACCCCAAATAAATACATATACCTCCACCAAAAAGCACTGACACGATCACAAAGCTCAACTCCTTATCTCAGACGACCGAGTTTCGCCTCGGACAGTTTGCCCGCGCTAATGAGCTAACAAGATAATTAGCATTATGTTAATATGTGACGTGCCATGGCACCAATACGGAATCTTACACAGCCCAAACCCTCATTGCATTCAAACTCTTCACATACACGTAGATAAATATACATATTTTCACACGTACATACATCCTCATAGATAAATTTATATACCTATGAGAGTGATGATCAGTCTTGTACATAGACTCGGTTCATATAACTACATACACTACTTCACCAATTCGTCCCTCACTTCACTCAGTGGTTTAGCCAAACCCCCTCTCAGTGTTTGTTCCCGATGTTTGGACTATCTTAAGCAACTTCTATGGCTCGATATATACCGCATTGAATCTCACTCGCTTCGTCGTTCATTCGTGCGTGAGAAAGACAGTGATTTTACCTCTGGGCAACGCGAACAACCGCCATACTAACATTATCGTCGTCGTTGTCGTCGTCGTCACCAACGCCATGACCCAAGAATTAAATCAAGGGAGAGTTAGGTTATAGTATTAAATGCAAGTTTACGAAGGATCTAGAACGGACAACCAATCTCCTGTGTGCGATGTCGAAGAGCATAGAATAGGGATCTTTAGTTATCGAAGATCACGAGTAGAGTACCACACCAACATTTCTGTAAGCGCTTTACACATATAGATATATATAATGTTTAACTCGTCTCTTCCCTTGTCTTACTTCGTTTCTCAATGTACCTCAATCTCAATCCATCTGTATATATGTATAATATGAACACACTATAACTCTCGATGCGGACATCATGAATTTTGAAAGTGAACTTGGACGGTTTCGACTTTGCTCAAGTGAAACTTGTACGGAAATCTCGCGGTGGATTTACGTACGGTGGTATATATTGTTATTGTTAATCCTCTATCCAGAAGGGCTCATGACGTAAATGACATTGTCAACAAATTTTATATCCTCTTCTTTATATTATTTTAAATGTACATTGTTTGAAATGAATGAAGGAAAAAATTTTCTACATTTATATTTTTGTGTTTTTTAGTTTCCTTTTTTTTTCTATCTTCAATAGACTTATATTCATGTCCTCACAATCTTCCTTGCTGTTGTTGAGAGAAACTAAGTGGAGTGGATACGTGTGTCCACTGTTTGGATTTATTTGTATGTACTGCAGTATCTTGAGTAAACGACGAGGGATCTCGAGAATCGAGTGCAGAGAGAGAGAACCAGTTTGAGATAGGATCCCATTGCTGCGTGTGCAACCGCACATCGAGACGTTTAATTGTCCTGCAGGTCATTCACAATAATATTTGCTAACATGAGGATAATAATCTTAGATAGGATTCATGTTAATCGCCACAATGAATTTTTTTTCTCTTTCTTTGTTCTCTTAACCATGTACCAATCCATCGTGTCCACTACTACTGTATGTATATATGTATATGCAAAGTAGCCCATTTGGTTGGATGATCCATTTTGAATGTCAGCTCGCTGTTGAACACGAGTGTCCACTCGACTCTCTCTCATGACCATATCAGCAACTTGTTCTCGAAACAAAAAAGCTCTTGATTTTTATCTACTTTCACCTTCAGGCATTTTGTATTTGTTATACACTTGACATTATTCTTTGTTAAACAATATGAATATATGAATGTATGAATAAATAAATGAGCAGACAAAATATATACAACGAAAAAAAAAAAAAAAATCATTAATAATTTATTTCATGAATTCTACGATATTTTATTTTGATTTATATTTAATTAATTTACTCTAAAAAAATGTCCACTGAACTCATCTGCGTAATCAAATAAATTCATTTTGTAATATCAATTAAATATTAAAAATATTTTATTTCAAAATTTGATAATTTTATTGAAACTATTGCAACGAAAAAAAAATTTTTATCTCTCATTGTGCACTGGACTTGTCTTACCCGCTAATTAATTAATTATACTTCAACTCAATTTGGGCACATGTACATTTATCCAGAAGCAAAGTCAACAAAGTTCACCTACAAGTCGCGTATCTTGGAATATTGTCGGGATCAAAAGCACTCAAGCAAGGTGTCAGATGTCTTATGCAGCTGACGTGTGTATATATCTGTATGATAGCCCATAATTTTCTTCCTACCCTTCTATTTCAACCTCGCCATTTATATCTCACATATTCCTCGCTTCAGACATCTCATTCTCTCTATATAACCGATGATATTATATATACACATCTCTCGTTTACTTCCTCATACCATTCTCAATCTGCTCTGCTTGACTTAACGCTCATTATCTTGATTAATTGACCGGCCGTCCATGTATGCCTACATATATATGAATACATTCATTTTTATACAACATCCCTCTCCTCATAAAGTCTTTCAACCCTCCTTTAATAGCTTAAAGAAAAATCAAAAATATGTGAATAATTTTTATATTCAAATTCAAGTAATTTAATTTCAGATTTTTATTGTAGTGACAACAAAATAAGGGGAAATTATTTGATTGGGTTGGGAGTTCAATGAATTTTATGATTGAATAAAATATAATAATAGAGTTGTAATGATATCGAGACGAAAGCACACGGTAGTGAGCTTTCAAGTTGTTATAACAACGTACTCGTTTACAGTAGACAAAAGAGCGCGGGAAAACTTGTCGGTTATATCTTTGGTCTCTTGCGATTTATCTTTTCTATCCTTTGCTTCGTTTTCTTCTACTACTTCCTCTTCTCTTTATTCTTGTTGTATATGTCTCATCATCTTTTTTATTTTTACTGTGCACCCGCTCGCTCTTGGTTTAGGTAACAAAGCCAACCAACCAAGCATTGGCTCGAGTCTTAATTTAAAGTTAAAATTAATTTCTCCGAGGCACGCGTTCGTCCAACGTTTTATACCCAGAGATTTTGCGTTTGCACATCATCTTTCTTATACTATACTCTTGCTCTTTCATACTCTATTCGTATACTTTCTCAATTATTACTTGTATACATATTATATCGCGAGTCTTTTGGACTTTTCGATAAACAGAATTTTCGCATATATAAATCTGCGAATATTGTAGGAAAAAAAAAATGCGAAATAATTCTTGACAGAAAACGAACGACCAACTATAACAAAAAGTCAATAACTATACAAGAGCGTGTATTTATTTATACAGGAAGAATAAAAATAAAAATAAATAATTTGATTGGAGTACGGCGAATAAACAAAAAATAAATCCAAGAAAAATTAAAATGTCTATGAAAGAACTCACAACTCGATATAATTTAATTCAGACGATAATGATTCAAAGAAAAAATTTACACCCTCATTTTAGATGTTTGTATAATTTATTGCTTTCAATAATTATTTTTCCCTCTTTGCAAACATGTATTTAAACCTCTACCAATTCTTGCAAAAAAAAAAAAAGATTAAGAAAAAAAAAATTAAAAGAAACATTAAGATGAAATAATAATAATTAACTATAAATCACTCATCGAATTTTTTTCTTTTCTTTTGTACACATTATACATGTATAATAAATATAATATACAGTGTGTAAATAATTAAATTGTCCTTGAAGGTCAGAAACTGCATCTACGATCACATATATTTTAAATATATACGTAAAAGCTCTGAATCTGTCCATCTCCCTCAACAAAAAGTGGTTACTTGTACCACACATTATACCTAATACTTATACACGTACACATACACACATAACGATCCTTAATAACTCCCCAAACTGCGCGACTGACTCGCGCGATACATCGCTTTTACATAAATAAAATAAAAAATTCCCATACGAAATTAAAAGCAAAAAATAAATGAAGAATAAAAATAAAATAAAATAAATAAATGAAGAGAAAATAAATAAAAACTAAAATCTCAAGTCCAGATACACATAAGAAATAACTTGGGAGCGTGTGAATGGAGGAGAGTATAACTGGTAAATAAAACCAGTAGCACATATACGAGACAAGAAATGAGGGAGAGTAACAGAGAAAAAATAAACTTGACGACGGTAATACGTATAACCGGGAGCGTTTATCGCATGAAACCATGAGAGAGCAGTTGGCACGGATGATTCATGGTCGATGATGTGGTCGAGCAGTGAAGCGGCTTGTATGCCTTGTAACCTGCGTCATGCAAATGCTTCCAATCATAAACGAACTCTATATAATCGATCTATAAATCTGCTTTGAATATGAGGGAGAAACGTACTGTATAAAAGAATGAGAAATAAAGTGTATACATTTAAGATGAGGGGGGTGTTGTGTCATATTGGGTGAAATTTTTAGGGATACAACTGAAGAGAAACAAAAAAAAGAGATATAAAATATTTTTCGCCCCTGTTGCAGTTCAACAACACATGTATATGTACCAATGGTACACCACTTTTTGCCACACACGTGAGTCAAAACGCCAAGAGGCGCGCAAAAGTACATAAGACCAACCATTGCCATAGACAAATGTATCTTGTTAGCATACCATTTGTATGCATGGGCTTTTGCACTTTCTCCCTCACACCCACACACATATTTTTACTTATGTCTCACTCCCTCTACTTGTAATGTACGTATATACCAGAGGCATTTAACGTTTAACTTGTTCGGAGGCAAATCGAATGGAAATGGTTTTGTTCGAGACCAGTTTAATATATATTGTAACCCCTAGTGGGATTTTTTTTCCCTCGTGGGAGTTACATTAAAAATTATAGTTTTTGTGGTATATATGTATGTGTATATGTAGGTATTATTGTATACATACATGTATACGT
Organism: Microctonus hyperodae; assembly: GCA_030347285.1. Lineage (NCBI taxonomy): Eukaryota > Metazoa > Arthropoda > Insecta > Hymenoptera > Braconidae > Microctonus > Microctonus hyperodae. The sequence goes on from JAQQBR010000004.1 coordinate 3,592,657, forward strand.
AGGTATTGTAGTATTATAAAATGGGGATGGAAGAAAAAAGTTGAGTGTTTAAGACGTAATTATCCTGAAAAATTCGATCCTGTTAATGCAGTGAATGAATTGGTTGAAGGAAGTGTATCTTTTTTTTTTTTTTTATTTTTTTTCTCTCTTCTGATGGGTATATGTCAAGTAGTTGGGATAGAGTTTAAGACGAAGAGGGAGTTGAGAGCTTTTGAAAGGGAGAATTACGTCTCTCTTGGTTTTTCTCGTGATTGATTAACTTATTTTTTTTCTTCCTCTTCCTCTTCCTGGAATCGCCTGACGATGAGGAACGTAATTATAATTTTTATTCATTATGTCCATGGGCTGATGCTGGATATTGTGGTTGTATGAAATATAAAAAATATTGCTGAATATATACATATATGTATCAAAGATAAAGCGAGTGAAGGAAAAAAAGAAAAAAGAGAAAAAGATCGTTTGATTTGATTTTCCATTTGGGGGCAGTCGCTTGTGGACGAGAGATACGATTCTCTTCTCAGATGATTTTTATTCTCTTTTTTATTTTCTTTTTTTTTTTTATATATATACGGGTGATCAATATTCATTTTAATTTCATCCCCAAGGCTATCCTGATTAATTTCTCGTGCTATATTCTCACTCTGTCGAGTTGTATAAAAAATGAAGAAGGAGAACGAGTGTTATTTCATTATTTTTTTCTTCCTTCATTTAATTCATTTTATCACAAAAGAAACGAAATATGACGATCATAATTAATTTCAATACCACCGATTTTATTATCACGATGATGAAATAAAATAATTGTATATAAAATTTATATATTTTTACTATAATCAATAAAAATATTTTTGAAATTTATTAATTAAAAAAATAAATTCAATCTTTTTCAAATAAATATTAAATCTTGCAAAAACATCAATAAATTATTCATCCGCAATTCAAAATACATATTAAACTTTTGATAACAAACGAAATTATTCATTCAATAGATAATTCTAATATACATACATATTCTAGTGATCAATAATAAAATTCAACAATTATTCCAATTTGAATAAATCAACATGGGACAAAGTAAAAATTGGTGTTCCAATACTTATATCCCATCACACATACCATAAAATGATTGAATAGAAAAGGGTATACTGTATATATAACAAATATAGATTCAGTATGTATACATACATAAAATATACATACAATACACTCATGCATACATAAAAAAAAAAAATATTAGATAAAATCCAACCTCGTTTATATATACAATGACAAAATCGGCACGTGTGTCGTGTCAATTCGCGAACGATGATTCCACTCGACGGTGAGCAATAACTTTAAACCAAATCGAACCCCCGAGACATCCGTTTTGTGTGCGGGCAAAGCTTATTTGCATACGCCACCGTGAAAATTTCTCTTTTACTCCCTATCTTTCTCTGTTTTTCTTCGTTCATTCAAACACCACTTTTTCTCTTTCACTCCCTTCATCATACACTCAATATAGTAATATGTATATATCCCCACACCGAGACAGTGTGCCCATCACACAAAGTCATCCACTTGACATAAGGTGGTCGCGCACAGTACCAAAAACATACCCCATATCCCGTCACGTTTTATATATAGCTGAAACGATGATGCGAACCCTCCACATTTCCACCGCGATCGTTTAGCACTTTGCCGTAATTTTTTTCCACCCCCTCTAGTATATATTTGCATAGCCACGAGGCGGCTCTTATTCTACTTCCCTTTCTTTTCTCATACCCAACCTCCTATATATAAATATATATATATAAGTATATAATCGACCACCGCCCTCAATTCGATTCGAGATGATGGTTCGACTATATTCGCTCACGGTAAAATAAGAACCCTCAAATATGTATAAAAATCAACGTGCTTGAATCTAATCGAAGCAAAGCACGCGCACGATTATATTTATACACGTTATTTAATAGTAAAATATATAATATATAATTGCTAATTATTCAAAATATTTATAATAATTGGGAAGATCAGAATACAATAATAAAAAAAATTTTTTAAATAAAAAAAATAAAAGGTAAAACACATCACAAATATTTCTTCTATAACTGTATGTATCATGCAATATATAAATAACATTTATGCTATGTACTCGTATGTATATGTACACATATACACACTGGATAGTCCCTCTTGGGCACGTGAAGAGTATTAGAGCTCCGTGCATCACGTGTTTGAAGCTCTGATGCGAGCGTTACTTCGCAAAAGATAACGTCCATGGAATAAAAATCTTTATGACCTTACTTTATCCATTTTATTTCTCTTGCGATCCAACCATTACATCGTCGCCCAGCTGCCTCTGTCTCTACATATACATGTATAAACACACCCCTCATTCTCTCTCTTTACCACCTTTGTGTCCTTTCGCAATTCTTTTTTTCCCCCTCCTCTTAATACACCCCCAGTGTGAGAATTAATGCCATCACGTCAAATGCAACATCTTGACCCTATTAAATTCATATAAAATTCAAATGAAATTATTGATCATATTAATTTTTTG
>JAQQBR010000004.1:3595298-3638845 GCA_030347285.1 Microctonus hyperodae
TTTTATGCTTACACATTAATAAGCACGATTATTGGATAGTTTAATTTTATATAATCTTATTATATCAATATAGAAGCGAACATCGAACGTCGAAAAAATTATCAATTATTTTTCTTATTTATTTACTCATTTTTTTTTTCTTCCTTTCACTTATCTATAAGGAAACAGATTGAGAGAAAGAGTTGACACTTTTTTTTATCTTCATGTACAGAAAAAGTGAGGGATGTTCGAGAGCAAGGCACAAGTGAGTCAGAGAGGAAATTATTGGATAATTATATAGTTATTATTCAGTTATAATTCCTCTTTATTAATGAATTATTTATTTATGTTATTTTATTTTTATCTCCTCTCTTTTCCCAAATAAATATTTTTAAACTTCTCAGTACTTCAATTTATTTATACTAGAAAAATTTTAATTAAGCTCATTGTCAAAATGTTTCCGAGAAGTAAATCAAATAATTAAATTGATAAATTAAATATTTTCTTCAAATTAGAAATAAATAAAATTAATCATTTCATTTTCTTCTCGTGTATCCATTGAATTATACACATGAAACTTCACTCAGACATCCCGAAAAAACTGCCAAATATTTTACCCACATCGCAGTCAATGATAATTATTAATCATTACATTAATAGCGATTTATAATTTAATGATTATATACTTTCATAGTAAACTATATAGACTTATGAATGTATATTATCTTTATGTATACATACGTGTAGACACGTGTAATTACTAGAGATCACGTGAAAATGTTTTATTTTATATGTATATTTTTTGTTTATTCTTAGTTTTTTTTTGCACAATTATTCATCGAATCCCATTTTTTTTTTTCATCTCTTGTATCAACATTTATTCGAGAAATCTGCATAATAAAACAATTCCTTTATATTCAAATTAAGCGCTCATTAACTTATTGTCAATGGTTAATCATAAGTATAAAGCGTATATCAGTTAATATCCGAAAAAAGATATATCAGGTATGTGTTTATGTAAATGTGTAAATAAATATTTGTGAGCATAAATTGATAATAAAAAAAACTGAATAATATCAATGCGAGATCCATATATTTAATATTAAAATATAACTAAACCACCTAATAACTTTCAAGTAAAACAGGAATGAAAAAATAAACAACGTTGAATTATGAAAAAAATATAAACAAACAACAAATAAGAATTATTATTCTCAAAACATGTCTATACAAAAAAGAAAAATAAAATCATGTATATATGTATAAAAAACAAACCTGTCAACAGGCTATTCAACAAATAATTTTTAATGTTTATCATATAAAACCATTAATTTCTAGTTGAATATCGATAAAATATCGATTGAATAAATTAATATAATTAACTTGAGGAGAAATATTACAATTAATAATTATAACTAACAATTCTTTCGACGATTTTTTCGTGAAATACCAACAGAGATTTTCATTGTGAAGAATGAAAACAAAAATAACAAGAAATTTATAATCGATGAATAAATAATTGCTATTTTGCTTTAAAAAAAATATATCACTTTGTATAAATTATTTTAATTGAAAGCAAATTGTAGTATTGTAAATAATTATTTATCACTCGTACTCATAATATGATCTTAATTAATTTACTTTTTCTCACACAAACATACATGCATCGAACTTATACGCTGTGTTGTATTGAACAATTGATGGACAACAATTTTCATTTCGATAATAAAATTCCGAAATAAAAAAGGAAGACTAATTTTTCTCTTTTTCTTGATCTTATTTTTTTCTTCTCGATCAAGTCTTATCGTGAAAATATCAGCAAGTGACTTTCATGTTGCCATCTAATGCTCATTACACATCAAGCGTCAATTGAGTAATTTTACATTGATACCTATATATAACTTGAGTATAGCTAATGAGACTTCGTAGCTTCGTTACTATCATAGAGTTTTGAAGGGTACTTTTTCTTTTGTTTCAAAGTTATAAATAAGTTTGTTGCTAATAGCAGAAAGTTTTTACTACGATTTGAGTTGTGCGCTTCTTACATAATACATCTTAAATTTAAAAAGTAAACAGAATTAAAAAATCAAGTAATCACAAACATTAAATTTAAAAATAAAAATTAATCGAGTGTGCAATTTTTTTTTTTTTTAATAAATTCTTTACTCTCTTAATATGGAAATGAATGGAATAAAATTATTTGGCAATATTAAAGTCAGCGACCAGGTACCGGAAATCGTTGTAAGAATTATTTTTTGATAACAATTTCTTATTTGTTTTGTACAGAGACATAAGAATCGAAGAAATGAATGCGACAAGTAATACATTTATACATGAAGATAATTCATCATCACGTTCGCATTTTTTTTTTCTTTTTTTTCCATAGGAATCGTTTTTACAGAATCCACAAAGAAGAATAATTTAGCTACGATTAGTCTGTAGGCCGTTTCAACTACACTTATTTACATATATAATTTTTTTTTTTTTAGACATACATTGATACCTCATAAATTAAATTTTATCTGATTTATATACTTCATAAGTTGCAAATTCATGACATTTGTTTAAATAAATATGACATAGAAGCACCAATTTCATCTAACACACATAAAATATATAAATAATTGTACATTAACTATGCGGATGGAATCAATATTCACAGTGTAAATGACACCAGGATAACAAATGAGAAATCAAGCGCGCATTATTTTTTTTTATCAAATAAATTAGTAGATTGAAAAAAAAAATAAGCGCTCTGCCCAATCTCTCAAAAAACCATTCTGGATTATAATTAATGGAGTAAATATTTAAATTTGTTTAATGAAAAATTGTTTTGTTTTCTCTGTTTTTTCCCCCTTTCATTTTTACTCTTGTAGAAGGTCAGAAAATATTTAAATATTACTTGCAACATTATAGTGGAAGAGAAAGAACAAATATTGTTGCTTGGGAAAATTAATGAACAATTATTTTTTGGTATTTGTAAATAGGGGAAGACCAAATTTTCCTCTCTATCTCTCGCGCGCTTGTTTTGACTCACTCAAGAAATCATTCGTGAGCTCAATGACATAAATTATATTATTGGCTCTCGAGATATATTACGCGTCTAATTCCATTGACAAATTAGCACGTCCGAAAAAAATTATTTATACATATTGTTTATACGGAACCATTACTATAAATATCAATAATTTAATACTAAACTACTCACACTGAGCTACATTTTTTTTTTTATAATTAACAACATTAACAGCAATAACACATAATATTTCAACGTGAATATAATAATCTCCATCATCACTTTCCATATTCACTTTGTATAAATATATCTATGTGTATGCATGTACGTATGTATGTATGATGTATGTATGTATGTATATATGTATTGAAAGTATATTAGTTGTAGATGAAAATTTTTTTTTCACGTTCTTCCTACATGCATCAAACTATCGATGAACATTGACACTTATTTTTTCGGTTATTTTTGTTGGGCTTTTAAATTAAATGTGTAATAAAAAAAAAAAAAAAAAAAATAAGTTTAAAAATTGTAATTGTATTTTTATGACATTATCATTATCGATAAAAAATACATCATCATTGACTTAATGCAGAGACCTAAGCTAAGTGAAAAAACACTTTTGTCTTTTGTGTCGGCTCTTTTTTTTTTGCTATATTTGTTCAAATCAAATATACATGTATATTTATGTATGTACATACATATGTATATACATATGTCCCTTGAGAAAATGCAATCTTTTTTTAAGTATTATTTGAACTCAAAAAAAAACTCAAGAGGCAGGAATGAAATGTTTTTAACACGCAGATTCTTTACTGAATATCGTTTTTTATCAATTTTTTTGTCTGAAATTCATCATTAATGATCCGGAACTCGTTAATTAAAATGATAGCTTTATTTTATCACTTTTACCTTGAGATAATTATTTCAACGATTGATGATTATTTCGGAAACTATATTAGAAATTGTTGATTATTATTATCGATATCTTTAATAATAATTATATTTAATAACTAGATCAGTCGACTTTCGTACGAATGGCGTACCAATCTCAATGAGAAATAGAAGAGAGCAGAAGTGAACATTGTACTCGTAATATATATATTTTTTCCAATTTTTTTCCTTCAATATTGTTGATATAATTGACAATATCAATTGGATTTCAGATGAAGTACGTAATTTCGTAGATGGCATATTTATTTTTCAATTTACACGAATCTTTTGCACTCTATATTTATAATATTATATTTAATGAGGATTCCATTATAAGTATTATTTAATTATTTTATATAATTTTAATAACAAGGGAAAATGTTACTAGTAAATGTTTATTTAGTAACATTATTATTTTTTTTTTCGGGGTTTTTTTTTAATTTTGATTGTCTTCCTCCGAACGGTAATTTTTAACCTCTATTACTTCGCGATTTTTACAATCCCAGAGCATTAACCTTTTTTTTCATAAAGAACATAGAAGTAATTGAATAAAAAAAAAAATGATTAAACACAAAAAATAATAAAAATAAAAAATTCATGTTTCCAACTTTTTCTTCTGTGTGAAAATGAAGGAAGCTCGTTATTTTTCCCCTAATTTACAATTATTCCCATTTATTTATTTCAAAAATTTGATATTACCCAGATTAATATTTTTTCGCGCATTACTTTCAGTCAAATTTGAGTATTTAGCCAAAAAATTGTCAATCACATTATTTATTTGTGTATTCATATATTTATACATTTATTTATTTAATTATTTTCTTTGAATCCTAGACCAAAAAAATAATTCGCGCGTTAATAGATTTTAATTTCTTACACGAATGTACAGCAAAGTGTCCCATCAATATTCCTTTTATGTGAACTATCATCCGTCTTTTTTATTATTTTTAAATTATCTTTCAAATTTCGGACGTGATCAAAAGTAGATTTATATGTTTATTAATTTTCTTTTTTTTTTTTTTTCAATTTTTATTTGTTTGAGTGAGTAACGTCTTATGTATATAACAACAAGATGAAGCGTGATCGTCACAAAAATTTACACGTATTTAGAATAATGTGCACATCACCCAAGTAAATCTCTCATCTCTCCATCTTAGATTTTGACATGTCAATTTAAAATAATCACGTCTATTCAAACTCCCTTTTTGAATTGGATCACTCACTCAATTCAATTATCATTTGCAGTCACAATCAATTCATAATTTTAAAAAAAAAATCCAAGATAAAAAATATTCACTAAATGACTCGATAAGATTTTTCCTTCTAAAATTCGATGTAAAAATATTAAACGAAAATTGAACGTCTCGAAAAATTTACGAGAAAAATAAATTGAATAAAAAAGAAAAAATACTTAAAACATAATAAAATGCCTGTCTGATTCGCGTAGAATTACAAATACAGAAGTTTCACACATTAATCAGTCATCTTTGCTAACCAGAAAAAATTCATTGCGATTCATATCATATTGATACTGTTCTTTCATACCTTTAAACTTTCCGTGCAATAAATAAAACATGATCCTCCTGCGTGCCTTCATGAGCCGTGTGCTATCCTCCTGGTTGAATCGGAACGCAAGCAAACACCTTTGTCAATGTATTCAGTCGTATTCGTATTTAGTATTCCAAATAATTCACATTACAATTGATGATTGTTACAAATGCGTAGTTTCGGTGTATTCTGTAAAACTTGTACCACCGCCTGACGCAGATGTTGATAGTTCACTTTTATCAAACTTATTGTAACGACTAGTATACTCAGCATCCAGTTCATTTTTTCTCTACAAATTGTATCAGAAAATTTATGAATAATTTTGAAAAAAAAAAACTAAGTAAAAATAAAAATTGATGAATTATTACATCAAAACATTTACTTTAGCTTTTTCTTCCGCGAATTTCTTTCGAATTTCTTCGTGCTGTATTTGAAGTTCTTTCTTTCTTTTCTCATAAATTTCCGTCAACCTATGACATTCATTCACTCCTCTATCTACATATACAGTTCCCACCTCTCTTTTGAGGCGTTCTAATTCAGCTTTCTTTTTACGCCGCTTGGCTAACCGTTTTACCTGTTTAAAGCATTAAAACACATAAATTAAATAACTAAATAAATAAATCAAAAAAATGTAATAATATAATAAGAAGATATGGTATTATAATAAAATTACTGACATCGCGTTGTCTCATGTCTTGCAATACACGCAAAACATGTGCAGTTTCCTTGTCATATATTCCCTCCAAATTTGACAATTGTTTGGACTGTGAGGTTTCCATTATTTTTTGTACAGTTTCGAACACAATATCGTGGTATTTTTCTTGAAGATCACGTTCCTCTAATACATGTTCTTTGCATATATTTAATAAACGTTCACTTTGACTTCTTGGCAATTCTCTTAGTGCATCATCAACACCTTCGCTTTCTGGTGTTTCTACTGATTTCAACGTACTTGAACTACTGTCACTCGAAAATATATTTTTCCTCGACAGTCGTTTTACCAATTTACGAGTGAAAGATTTCGCTTTATTCTTCTCGCCATCGATCGAACCATTTGCCGATTGTGCGCGTACTTGTTCTTTTGCATGTTTGCGCCTTAATAATTCAAGTTTTTTTGCTAATTCCGAATTCTTCTCACGTGCTGCTTTATACTCCATCAATTGATCCAATGTTTCAGGAATAATATTTTCACCGATTTTGGTCATTTTTCCAAAATCTTTCCCTAACGGAGTTATGAAATCATCTTGATCTGGTGATTCTGGCATATTTAAACAAAATGCAGATCGCATACCGATAGGACTCGTAGCTCCCAATAATACTGGAAAATCTTCGGAGGGCTGAAAAAAAAAAATAAAAAATAATACCGAATATTTATTCATTAGTACTTTTTAACTTGAATGTTAACTGTCAGGGAAACAAGAAAACATTCAGGGAACGTCATGCGAAAACTCACATTTCGTTTGGACGTACTTGTCCCAGCAAAATTTTCATCTTTATCTTTGTCTTTGTCATTTTCTGTTTTTCTTTCATTTTCATTGTCCTTTTCTTCCTCTTTTTCTTCCTCATTTTCTCCCCCTTTTTCTTTTTCTTCAATATCATCATCCTTTTCTTTTTCTTTATCATCTAAATCTTTGTCATTATCTTTATTATCTTTGTATTGCTCCTTCATGATGATTAGTAAAAACAAACACAATATTATAAATATTAGTAATATTCATATACCAGTATTTAAAATAAATATATAATTTTGAATAATGATAGTATAAATATTGAAAACAAAAAAAAATAAATAAGAGTATTTTTATAAATACAAACCTCAATTACAGCTTCAGAATTTGGATCAAGATCAATCAAACACTCCAATTGTTTAGCTCGCTTCTCCAATTCACTCTGGTATTTAATTGGATTAGCCAATGCCTCGGCAAAATCGCTGAAGCCATCAGGTACATAGTCTTTAACAACAATGTGCAAAAACAAACTGGCTAATGGACGTGGTTGGCCACATTCATTTCTCAATGTGACATGACGATAACCGGGACATAAGCCAACAACAGGAAGAACACGATGACCAATTAAACGACCCGATTCTTCATATGCAGCTATTCTAATAGATGCCAATTCAGGTAACACAACTTTTTTAAATACAAATGTCTCTTCGTCGTATATAGGATTAATACCATTATTTGGTACCATTCTTGTTCTAAACTTCTTGCGTACGGTATCAGCTGGTAAACCATACATGTCAACTTCAACATAAGTTCCCACACGTTTGTCAGTTAAAAATTGTCCAGATATCACTTGAATATGTACAGTGCCAGCAATTATTCCATCAACAGTTGACTCTGCAAATGGGTCTAATCGACGATCTTTGCGTCGCATAAATTCAGGCTTTAATAAATATCCGCTGCGTTGATTATATTCAAATATACCAATGTTTAATTGCATTGCCAAATCCAATGTTTGATAATTTAATGCAACTAATTGACAACCAGCATTCCAAAATACTTGTGGCATAAAATTACTCGAATCAAATCGCGTACCAGCTGGATAAACTCTTGATAATTGATACTTGTTGTATTTAACAAATTCAAGTGGAAATTCTTTAAGCAACGTTGTCGCTTGTTTTTCATCAAATGATGACATTTCGTATCCGCGATTTTTTTTCTCTGCCGCTTCGAAACTGCTAAAATGCACTGGTTGTACATAATTAACTAACGCTGATATTTCAGCACCAGCTTCGGTTTCTTTAGCTGCCTTGTCAGTTGCTGGAACTTTAGCATTATCCATTTGTATTTTAATATCTTCAGCATTTGATTCCTCCTCTTCGGTAGTTGACTCATCATCATCATCGTCCTCATCTTGTGCACTTTCACGACTACCTTGTCGTTGCTGTAACATCATACTCGGTGGATGTGACACATCGCCATTGCCCAATGGTTGATTTTCATCACATGCCACAATACCGTCAACCACTTCATTTTGTGGTATTATATCAGGCGGTGGACCATTTTCACCCTTAGTTAACGTTAAATTCGTTCCATCGTCACTTTCATTCAATTGCGTAACTTCAGCAACATCTTGATTTATCTGTTTACGTTTTTTATGCTCTTTCTTGTGATTTCGATGTTTCTTTTTGTTTTTAATGATGATTTTACGTTTGAGAAAATTGGGTGGCGGTAAATTTTGACCTGGTTCAATCTATAATTACAATGCAGAGCAATGTGATGAATACTAGTTTATTAAATATATTACTTTGTTCCAAATTTATATTCTCAATGAAAACTTTTAATTCTAATTTCATTTATTTTTTCTAACATGAAAATGAATTTTACTATAATATTTACTACAACTAAATAGCTACTACGAGCATACACACACTAGCAATTATACCTTGTGCGATTCGAGGGGAGCATCAAGCAACATATCACCAAAGTATTCCCTACAATACTGAGCGATTTTAGCCTGCTGTCGGGGATTGCAGTGATTCTCGAAACTGAGCACAACTGGGAATTCCGAGGTTTTGAAGGCACTCTCTGCTATCGCCTCGATTACATCCCGAGCAGATAATTCAGGCACAAATGTGTATCTGATAAAATATATTGGCAAATTATATAGGCCGAATAAAATTGAATTATCTACTCTTTACGAACTATAATTACATAAAAAATTTCTAACGTATCGAAAGAAATTAAATAAGTAATAATTACTCTATGAATACATTTTTGAAAGTTAAAAATGAATGTTTTGTCATTTATTTTACCCATGAACAATCGTTGGCTCATCCATTTTTCCATTCCAAAAATCAAGTTCAACACACCGACAACCCGCAAGCAAACATTGACGATACATTTCAACTGAGCTTCTTCCGGTAAGTTGATGACCTATATAGAAAAAACAAAACAATATAATCGAAAGTAATTAACTGAAATTTTTTTTATATACATTTATAGTATTTTTTAGATTAAATTCAAAAAATTAATTTTATTGTTTACCAGTTAAATAAGTATTATGACTAGAATTGATGAAGTAATGGGCAAGTGGTTGATCCATATCATCTGATAATTCGTATTTGGAAACGGCGACAATTGGATTGTCCTCACTCATCAAATATCTTAGAAATCCATCTGAACTCAATAATCCTTTATTCGCATTGGATTTATTCGGTTCATATTGGTGTATAATATCAGTTGCCCGTGATGCATTGGCATATGGATGTAAAATTTCATTGAGTCGTGGATCTCTTTGTGATTTATTTAAAAAATCAACCAATTGCGCCACAGTCATCAGTCGTTTCTTATTATTGCCAATAAATTCATCGAAAACTTTTTCAACTTCTGTACGCTGTACCAACGCTTTATATAAATTAAAAAAGTTTTCAAATTTGAAATTATCAAGGGAAATTGAATCATTCTGAAACAAAATAATTAAATTTTTATCTGTTTAGTTATTTCTACAGATGTTTATCTTCACATGAAAAAATACGTCTTTATAGCTCTCTAAATGATTTCACGATCTTTTTTTTTTTTATTCCTGCATCTCTTTCATTCGACTTTACTCGACAAAATTGTTCACAGCACCAGAAGAAAAGAACCATGATGATCATAAAACGGATTCATGGCTTCCTCTGATATGTCGTTGGACATGTGCCAGCTAAATATGCTCGATAAAATATTGTGCACGCACTCTGCATCACCAGACGTATAATTTCCTTTCTCATTCACTCCTTGTCAAAATATGAATGATTATTCACTTTCATATAATATTCAAAATTTTAAAGTTCACAAAATAAATATTGAACCCACACAATAATTGTCATGAACATTAATGCGCATCACAAGATAATGCCTACCGACAATATTAATAATTTTCAAGGACATTTCAAAATATATACAAGTCATTACAACTTATAATTTAAGTTACACAACAATATATCATATCACGTTTTTGTCATGACAATCGAATAAACAATTACTTTTATATCTAAATATTGACATTACGTGACCGAGACAATGCAGTCAAAAATACATAAAATTATTAAATAGCATCAGTAATAATTTAATTTCAAGCATTCAAAGTTACGGATAAATATCACGATGGTATAATATATACGAGATATTTGAGTTTGAAAATATATTATTGAAACAGAAATTTAATGGTAGTGTTGGCACGTAGCCATTGTGAAAATTGACGTATGCATCGGTGCACAGAGTACAATGATGAAAGCCGACAGAGTAAATACTTATTGAGGATTATATTTTATGAATGAATTTAAACTTGGTATTACCTTGCCGGATGGCAACGAAGAAACTTCAAGAGCCTTTTCCACTCGTTTACGATCGTCCTTGTTTGACGGAAACATTTTTAAAATGCTGCAATGATATAAGTATGGAAAAAAAATAATTTATTCAATCGATGATACTTATTATATATTATTTTAATTTATTATAAATAAATTTTTAAATCATACTCACTTTTTAACTGGTAAATTCCCAGATTTATCCGCGCCCAATACTAATTTTGTATGGGCTTTTTGCAAAAACATAATTGTACTACTGTTCAATTGGATTAAATTATATGCCAATTGGAATAATTGATCGGTCCAGTGTTGTGCTATTTCGGCTTTTGTTGTACAAAAATTTATCGTTGTGATATTAACAAAATCTGAGCCATAATAAATTGTCATAGTTTTATCTTCCAGCGAACCTTGTGAACCCATTGTTACCAATGATTTTAACCTTGGATCCTGTGAAATAAGAACATACGATCGTAGAGTCATGTCAAGCATATAAATAGAATCTTTGAATACTTATCCATAAATGCAGTTATATGTGATTCTATTATATTACATTATACTCTACTTTTATTTATTTATTCATTTTATTATTTTCATTTTATTCTCTCCTATGTTGAGAAGAGAATTGTCATAAAAGTTTCTTGGGATACATAATAAAGTTATTTACGGTGTGACATTATCCAGTAAATACAATAGCACGCTAACAGAATATTCTATTGATTTATAGGAAGGGAAAAAAAAAATAAGTCGACTCAATCAAGACTTCATTTTCACCTTTATAAATGTGATTATTATCCACACCACATGTGTATATGAGACGGCGGTGTTTGAAAGCAAAAATAAAATAAAAAACATAATAAAAGAGGAATATACATGTGTGTGTATATAAAGGTAGAACTAGGGAATACAGCTATTTATAATTTTGTCAATAATTACTATGTAGCAGTCGTGTGCGTCATTGGCATCTAAGCAATGTGTAAAATGTAATTATAGAGCTTCCAGGTAACATTTTGACGATTGCCAACGATCATCGTTTCTGATTAAGGAATATACTTTTATATAGCTGAAATTAGACGTTATATGTCTATTCACTTCTTAATTTAAAATAATTATAAATATGAGAGTACGTCTGGAGTAAAATTGTCAGTTAGAAAAAAAAAACGAATCAAACCAAATGATAAAGATAAAAAAATATCATAAATATTTCAAGACTTGAAAGGATAATAAAATTTTTTTTTCTTTTCTGTATTAAGTAAAGAAAAAAAAATTCATTTACCTTTGGTATCTTTGCACCTTTACCAGTTCTTGTGTCTCGTATGATTGCTATATCTAGCATATCAATTTCATTATTTTGTGCCACCCAATATAAATAAAAGCCATTTTCATCAACACGTAGGGTCACTGGAGTAGCCACCGCTGAATCCTGTAAATTAAATCTTGTACTTACAAATACGTTCATCTATAAAAATATAATTATTTCTTTTTTTTTTTTCTAATATTCTTAATATAATGAAATAATCGATTAGCTGATTATGTGGTTCATAAATTGTTCAATAGATTAATTAATAAACGCAAAACAATTTAACAACGATGATAAATAACACAATCACATGATAATATAATTAATATAAACATAATATGAATATAATATATAATAATAGACTGAAATTTTACTCACCTCATCCCATTTAATAAATTTTTCACCGTCTTTCAGTTGCTGAGATACTTCAACGGGTTGCGTCTGTGAGACGTTGATCGAGGGTTGTTTATTATTTGCCATCGTCTCACACTATCAAACAAACACGAATATTAAAATTCAAATTTTTCCCAATAACAATTCTCTAATAAAATCAATTTTGAAATACGTTTAAAAATAACATTACAATTATAAAATAAAACAGAAACTCCGATACATCGGTTTAAATAAAAAAAATTAATAAAAATATAAAAATCGAAATATAATTTTATTCAGGTAAAGCGTTGTGTTCGATTGCTGAATTCACCCAGGAATTATTGTCGTTCCGATTCACACACGCCTGCACTAACATCCCCTTCTCACAACGACAAAAATATTTATATCATGATAAATATTATTCAACAATAACCCATACAATTAATGACATAAACTTTTTTTTATCGATTACATTTTTTCAATTTTAAACTACACCACTGAGAGCGTTCACCCGTTTCCTTTTTATTTTTATTTTCAGTAATTACATATTAATAAAATAATATTGCGTTTTGTTGACAGTACCTTAGCTTCAAATGACAATGAAAACTACTTCAATAAATTGAATAAACATCAACAATCAATTGGGAGACAAATAACTAATTGAGAATATTATTATTCATTGTCAATTTATCATGAAGAAGAATAATCATGATGTTAGACCAACCGGGAAATCTCTGTCCCTCTGTCTCACTACTCTCTCAAAATCTCAACACTAACCACCATCCAGCTTCACTTCAGTGTGTGTACAGAAACCAACACCGCACGGCGCACACACAATTCACCCAGCAATCACACTCATCACAGTTTGCCTCACTAACACATATATACATGGATATAAATTTTTATATATAGTACACGCATACATACACTACGTATACTTTTGTGTGTATGAGCATGTGGAATGACCCACAGAACGAGATATTATTTTTTTGTATGTATAGGTGAGAGGACGAAATGTCATTGGTTGACTATTGGCATTGGGATATATTATATTCGAACGAAAGAGAGCGCTCACGCGCCTATTCACTTACATTGAAAATCTTATATGAATCTTTCTTCTCATGTAATTTTCTACGTGTGTGCACCACTTGCACTCATTCTTGTTATCTGTAAGATGTTACGTATATGCCATACTTGTCCTCCTTTCGTCTTTCAATTTCACGTTTACACGTCCACCAGGAGGCGTAGATATCTCATAACTACACCAGATTATATGTAATAGGTATTTATGTTTGTATATGTGTGCGGGTTTATGCGCGGGAGTTTGAGGTGTAATGTGACGATGATGTGTTATCATCTTCAGAGTAGTGCGCAAAGGTCGGACATGGCGTATATATGTTTAAATTGATTTTTGGGGTTAGGTTGCGCGCGTGATTCTAAAGATCCTTGGGCTGTTTTTAGTTATCGTGAAATTCCATCAATTAAGGAAAAATGGAAAAAATATATAATCGGTTTTTTGATGATGATGATGATGATGATGATAATAAATGGTAATTTTCGCTATTCATAATGAAAGCAAAATTAATGTTGTTAAATAGAAATATTTGTATTATTGACGGTGATGAATATCTTTTTGAAAATTTCTTATGTATTTTATAAGAATTTATTGATTATATTAATGGGGTTTTAATTACATTGTTATTTTGAAGTAACGATTTTGAAATATTGAAAGATAATTGAATTTATTTTCCCTATTTTTTTAATTGATTTTATTTTATTTATATAATTTCTTTTTTAAGTGCATTTTGAGAATTTGAATGCATTCTGTTGCCCAATAATTAAAATGCATTCATTGTTATTTAGCTAACTATATCTATTTTTCAATCGTTTATAAATAATATTATTCATCTACACAAAACTATTATTTACAAACCATTAAATTATTTTCAATTATTCATTTAATTAATGTTCAAACTTTATGTTTATTCATTTTGAGTACAAACAGTTCAGAAAAAAAAAATATACTCGTTAATCATATTATTAATTCATCAATGCAAATGGGTGACCCTAATTCACTGTACATAACTTTGCCCACCCATTCCCTGAAATTTTTTTAAATGAAGTAAATCAGACTGTTAATTCATAAACTCGTAATAATTCATAAAAGAAAAACTTTTTGGCTTATAACGACATATTGATATCGATCAGATGTGTACCAAAACTAAAGCACAAGCGTTACCGAATTGATCTATACAGTAATATAACTAATGAGTCAGATGTCTTTTTCAAAAACATTTTTGTATAAAACTGCACTTTTATCAGAAGTCTTTTTTCTTGTTGTTTATTTTATTTATTAGTCTAAAATTCAACAATCTCATCGTCTTGTCTGTTGATTGGATCACCTCGCAATAATGCAATTATCATACTGTAAAAAAATATATAAATAAAAATCAATTGTCATTATAAAATATAATTTATTTTTAGACTGAAAATGACTTACCAATATAAATAAATGAAGAAAAATATGAGATAATATCCAAGATAAATCATGCAATCTCTAATATGCTTCTTTAATTGTCCTCTATTATGAATCTCAGTAGGATCAAAGACACCCATATTACCTTGAGGTACTGTAAAATATTCATAGCATAGCCACATTGTCATTGGTACATTTACCAATGCCAGTATCCATTGACCATGAAGTAACATTAAAAAATTCAACAATGTATGCGCTACAATCTTTGGTATTGTCCACTAAAAATAAAAGAATAGAAAAATTAATAATGAAATTCAGCTGTGCACAACAATGTTTAGCTTTTATTTTTCTTTCATTATTTCAAATCCATATTTACTTTATTCAATCTTGAACAGCACTGTTGGGCATTTAAATAATCGCATTCAAGATCTGAAAGTGCAATAACCTAAATTTCATTGTTAAGAAAAATTTTAACGTAAATTCACTTGTATTAATAAAAATGATAAATTTAAATTTCGCGCCAAAAGCAATGTTACAAAAATACCAATGGTAAATCAGAATAAAGTCTCTAGATCGTATAACATTTTGCAATAATGTATAACCAACAAACCAAGCGTAACAAATATTACAATTATTTTTTTATCTCATTACATAAAATATATAAATAGTCGATGGATTTCTTTCCAATTAATTAATTATAAAGCTTTGGACAAGGATACAAAATACACCAATACAAATAGAACTGCACCAGTATTGAGTAATGAAAATGCAAAAAGCAATGGTTCTGAAAAAATACTCATTTCGACGATTTATTAGTGGGAACAAATATAACCTCACTTTATTCAATCACTATATGTACACTTATTTATAATTTCTTTAAATTGATTGATACACACATTCCTACACTATTAAATTGTATTATATTAATTGAGCAAGCAGAAGATTTAATACAAGAAATAGAAACAAATATTAATTATAAAAAGAGCCGACTGTACCGACTGTCACTATTATATATGCATAAAATTCTTGAGTGAAATGGTGTAAAAATCTTTTTTACATATATTACATTCTACCAACATATCAAATAAAATTTTTCCTAGGTTTGTTGTGATTTTGTTGTGACTCTCAATAATGACAGTCTAAAACGTCAAAAAAAATTATTATAGTGAGGAGGTTACTTTGAAATAATAAAGTAATCAATATAATATACATGTATTTAATTAATGTATAATATTTATGTATTAATAATCAGATTTTTTTAATAAAATAAATATTGAAATTGATAATGTTTCGTGATACACCAAAAATAATTATTGATGATGGGGATGCACCATCAGCTCCCTATGTTGTTAATATAAGAATGGAAGACTTATTAGAAAAATTAAAAATTCTTAATTATGATAATGAGTTTGTGCATGAATTGAAAATGAAACCCATCAATAGGTATGATTCATTAGTGTTTGCCTTTATTGTCATAATAGATTAATACAATTTTTTTAATGGATTTTAATTGTAATATATAATCATTTATTTGTTTTAGACATTATTTTGTAGTGCCAACAAATCCTGGAGAACAATTTTATATGTTCACTTCATTGGCAGCATGGTTGATAAGAAAAAGTGGAAAGAATTTCGAATCACCTCAAGAATCTGATGATCCTAATTCAATTATTGCATCAATAATAGATTATTTGAAAGAAACTGGTGTATCTGTAGAATTCCCACCAAATAAATTGAAACAAGGCGTTGGTGAACATGCTATTCACGTATTGGATAATCTTGCAGATCAAGCAATTAAAATTTCGAAATTTAAATGGCAAAAGTTAATAGTTAACATATTTTTTGTTTTATTACTTAATAGATATGGAAATTGTAAATACGATTCGTTTCAATATTAATTTTAGAGCGGAGATTCTTCCCGATGAACCGAATCAAGAGCCAGAAATCGAAGATGATGATGCAGAATTAATTTTAGAAAAGGTCGAGGAAGAAATGATGGCAGAATATGACGAGGAGGAGGATGATATTTTACATATCGATGATATAACAAGAATTTATGGAAAAACTATGGTATTGAAAATATTTTTCATTCATAATATTGAATAATAAAATTTTGATGAATTATAAATATGACTTTTAGGAAGATGTACAGAAACCCGACAGTATTTTAGAGTCTCAAACAGATACGGAAGAATGGAAACTCGAATTGGAGAGAGTAATTCCACAACTAAAAGTCACAATAAAAACAGGTGAAAGGCAAATAACAAATTATGTAATTATTCATTATTTACATTCTGATAAATAATCTTCAATATCGATGTATTTAATTTTAGATTCACGAGATTGGCGTTCACATCTTGAGCAAATGAAACAGTTGCGTGGTAATATTGAAACAAATTTTAATGGAACGAAAATTCAGTTGGATAAACTTCAATTAGACATTGGGAATACATTGGATAAAATAAAAACACGCGAGACACATCTCAATAAACAATTAGAACCAACTTTAAATGAATTTAGAAGTCTTCAAGTATATATTTATTTTTTAATTTCCACTTGAATAATTTTGCTGACTATTTAATACAGAATAATATTTTTTTCAGGAGGAATTATCGAAAATAAAGGAGCATTATCGTGATGTTAGTGGTGGTGTTACTGAACGTACACGAACATTAAATAAATTATCCGAAGAATTGGATCAAATTAAAAAAGAAATGGACGAACGAGGATCGAGTATGACCGATGGAAGTATGAAAAGAATATAAATATTTATACATATAATTATCACGCGATACTGTATCAGATATCATGTTTATTGAATTGTTTATTTTTAGCTCCACTGATTAACATAAAAAAAACGATAACAAAAATGAAGTCTGAAATATCAGAAATGAATGTGAGAATAGGAGTACTAGAATATAGCTTAATGTGTGCAAGATTACGAGACAAAAATCAACTTCAAGAAGATATGAATAGTACAACCAGTACATTGATAAAATAAATTGGACTACCTCGGAATTTGATTAATAAATCCGTCTATATGTATATATGTGATATTTGTGTCAGGTAAAACGAAAAACATTCAACATTTCTACTTATAAAAAATATAAATATTTAATAGTATAATTCACGTCATCCAATACTTTCTTTGTGAATTTGAATATTAAATTAACTGTAATACTCGATAAGAAAAAATGAAATCTTCATTATATCTAGGCTCTACTTTTTTTTTTATAAAAAAAAATATGTAACTATATTCATTTGCATTCTCAATAGATACTCTTGAACTCGTTTACTAATTACACATTCTTTCAAAATCCACTTGAGTTAGATATTTCACTGACATTGCTTGAAAAGATGCTAATGACTATAATCCATTCTTAAATAATTTTTTTTCTCGTTTAACAAAATATCGCCACCGACTGACGATATTCATTAATCGATTTTTTATTCCATGTTATCAGTTGAATTTTAAAGATATCGATGAGATGGCTTATAAAAATAATTAATTTCGTATAAATAAATTGTTTATCAAAATGTTATACATGGAAATAGTCAGCAATCCCCACTCAACAAATTTACCATCAACGAGTCGTGTTGATTCAGACGAAAGTAAAATCACATTGTCAGATGCCGTTAACTACTCGCAAGTGCACCAAAGTCATCCAACATTGCATCAATATTTTTGTTTTTATTCTGTTTACAATCAACATAAAACCAAAAAGTTGATGGAATTTGAGTGATTTAATTAATAAAATTGTGTACAGCTTTACCAAGCAGATTTATTCGCAATATCATTGATGAATGTGGCCGGGATTTAATTTAAATTTGCATTATATATCAGGTAATTAATTTATTTCTTACTGTTTAAATTAATTTTATTTTATTGTAAATAGCCAATTTTTATTAATGATAAAACTTTCTTTTAATTTCGAAAGCGAGAAATAATTCCAAACTTATTTTCTTTCATCACTTTCACTATATGTTTACCCAACGTTACAGCGTATTAATAAAAACTCTCACCAATAGACTAAAAAGACTTGAAACATGCTTTGTAGCTCCACGAAGCATGCAATTATATCACAGATGATATTTTAATATTAAGTTAAAATTATCTAACGTTAAATAGATGAAAATTAAATGAAATACATTTCACAAAAAATTATTCATCACTCACAAGTTCACTGTCCTCTTGACGCAATGTATGTGGATTTTGTCATTGTATCATTTACTTGTTTTTATCATTATTACTGCAAATTTATTCATTAACATAAATTAAATTCCGTGAAAGTCATAAGAAAATGAAAAAACAATATTCTCTGTTTACCAATAGCTTATAATCTTATTTCTTTTTCCTTCATTTCATTTATTTTATTAGTTTGGTATGCATGTAGAGACTGATAAAAATTTTCATAGCATCATTTACAAATGCCACATTAATAATAAAAAATAATTTTCCACATTAAATTTTTGAAATTTCTGTAATATATTTATAAACAGATTTATTTAATGAAATATTTAAATAGATAAATGAAAAAATAAGTTGAATAACTCAAAAATGATTCATTATAATTGAATCATCAATGCAATTTTATAAATATGACAAAGAGTTTGATGTCTCACAACACTAGAAGCACATATAATTATGCATACCATTATTATCAGACACTCATTCAACAGGTCATTGAGTCAAACCCACGAGGACTAATGATTAAACTCGACTAATAAATAATATATTTGTAAGCGATTAAAATATTGATATGAAGAATAAAAAAATTGATGAAGAATCTAGAGTAATCAGCCAAAAGTTCTCTTCAGATGTCAATACAATGGACTTTGTACAAAATAGGATTGCTTACTGATTATTAAATATCCCTCTCTTCTTTTTCAATCGTTAATTCACTGTATTTCAATATAATCATTACTCAGGAAATGCATTAAGTATTAATAATTATTTCATTCAGTTCTACGTCGAGATCAATCACGATAATAGCTTTAGACAAAATTATTATTACGATAATACGTGATAAATCGAATATTTATCGGCGCAATTATGGATAATAATTTAATGTTTAAAAATGTCTTTACGAATTAATATTGCACATTAAGAATATTAATAACAATTTCGAAGATTCTTAATTTTAATAATTCTGGTCATTATTCAGGATTTATCTTCTTTTCTTTTTTTTTACTTCTGACCACATATTGTAAGTCGTAAAATAATTTTTTAATGACATGGAGATGAAATCAAGAATTAATAATGACGAATTCACGGACCTCGTACCCATGCAGTAAGATTTTTATTGTATCATTATTTTCCATTGATCGAATAACATAAATTTTTATTTTTGATTTCAAAATGTATTTTATGATTATTTGTTAGGTATTTTATCTTCTTATCATACACAAGAATATTGCATATGTCATAGTATGTAGCTATCGTTTTTTTTCATGATTGATAGAATCTCAAATGAAAAACAAAATATTTGATAAAAAATCATTCATAGTTTTAATTTAAAAAATCTAAAAAATTTCTTATCATTTTATCAAATATATTAAAATTCAATATCTGTATTTTATTAAAAACGAAATTATTAACTACGATTCCATCGATTGTTTGATATCATTATTTGTTTGAATTCCCTATGAAATAAAGCCATATACGTACAAAAAAATATTATTTCACATTTAATATTATTTGTTTTCGATCCAGTGAATCTAAACCAAAAGTGTTAATAACTGAAAGATTATTATTGGATGAAATAATAAATCATCACGAATTGCAAAAAAGTGAAAGCACAACATATAAAAAAATAGCGAAATCCAAATCAGACATCAAGAATAAAACAAAAAATCGGTAAGATATTTTTATCATCAAAATAAGTTTTCTGTTATTTGTTTTTTTTTATTTTTTATATTTATCATCAATAACTAATTTTTTTTCTTATATTGATCGTTAAAATAGATATTCGTGCTTGTTGAAATAACATTGCCAATATTATTCATATTCGTGACTTGTTCTTGATTATCTTATCACAATTATGTTCTTTTATATTACGAAACACGTATATGTACATAATTATAAATAAATACATTTTAAATTAAAAAAAATCTAGATACATAATTCAAATATATTTTATCATACACTCAGTGTGATTATCAAATATGGGACAAATTCGACAATAAAACTTTTGATAAAATTTCAGAAGTATTTTAAATGAATTTAAACTTATTACAAGTTCTTACAATGTCGTCTATAAAAAAAAATGACATAACTCAGTTTTTTTTTCTGAGGTATTTCAAACAAGTTTCTTACTTCAACAACACACTATACATAAAATAAATAAATTTAAATGATTTTATCTGAAATAAAGTAATTCATTACGACATTAATTATGTATAGTAGTTGCATGCGCAAGATATCACTTTCAAGTTCACTCCAACTCCAGATATTTCAGTAATTATTAATTACTATCATAATCGCCATACTTTCATGCAAATATTACAATTCTTTGAAGAATATTCTGAGGTCAACTTTTACAGGCTGCAAATAATACTATGATTATAGAAAATTTATATCGTACAAATTTCAATATACTTAAATATAAATTAAATATGGTTCAATGTACACCACAAAAATTAATAAACTCATAAAAATATATTTTAAAAGTGATTTTCCATGTTAACGCTTAACGATCGATTCGAGCATCAAATAGGTTATGTAACATTTGAATATTATAAAAAAATAATTACAATAAATTCAAAAATATTTTTACTGAATTTCCTTTTGCATACATATTTTATCATTTATTGCTATCAATAATTATTTATATTGTTCGTGCATTATTCAAATTAAGAAAACATTTAAAACTCATTTTTTTAATGGCGAAAGTCACGTGACGTTCGAATTTGTCGCTGGATTTTAAGCATTATGAAAAGGCACCTTTACATATAATATGTATACATAATACATATTATTTTGCATGTAAAACAATAAACACTTATGCGTGTGTTGAATGTCATTAAATTATCTCATAATAATGAGAGTCTTATCAATTGATTTTTTTATTCATTTATAATACGTACCAAATTAATATATTCATTGCGATGAATTTGATGACATCTATTTATTACATTTTTATTCAAAACTAAAATTTCTGTGTACATATCTGTAAATATGTCGATGGAATCATTAATCCCTAATTTAGGGTTGGAAGACCCTGACATACCTTCCATGTAAGATTCATATGCAAAATCATGTAGAATAATTTACTTTTACAGTAATAACTATCATGAAATATTTATAAAATAATTAACAAAGATTATATTTCTTATAATTCACAGGATAATTCATGTTTTAATTAATTTTTATTTCAGACAACCACCTGGTGCGATGAAACTTACAAAAATAAAAAAATTTTTTATTTTTGGTTACGCATCTATTGCGATAATTTTTGGAGTTGTATTAGGCGTTTTCTGGACTAGGATTTTTGAGAAAATACTCGCGAATGTAAGTTCTATTATATATTATCATTTTTTTTTTAATTTATAAAATTATTTAATTAAATTTATTATTTTATTTATAATTAATAGCAACTCATATTATCTCCATCATCGCAAAGTTATTCGCTATGGAAGGAGACACCAATTCCAATGTATTTGAAAATATATTTATTCAATTGGACGAATCCAAAAGAATTTGTGACAAATAATACTAAGCCTCATTTTGAGGAACTGGGACCTTATGTTTTCAGGTATATTATATTATTTGTATTAAATCTTATCTAAACAATTAATCAGGACAATTTTATTAAATGTATATCAATATATATTCGTTTAGAGAAGTGGATTATAAAGTGAATCCAGTGTGGAATGATAATGGGACGATTACGTTTAATCAAAAAAGAGTTTGGCATTTTGATAAATATCAATCAAATGGATCATTAAGTGATACAATAACTAATTTAAATCCCGTAGCAGTTGTAAGTTGATTTATATAATTGACAAGACCAAAAAATATCTTGCAAAAAATGATATGAAATTCTTTCTTTTATCATCAGTCAATAGGATACAAAGTTAGACACAAAGATTTGTTATCAATGGCTGTTCATTATCTGTTAAAAAATTTAAATGAAACATTAACGGTTACCAAAACCGCTGGTGAAATTTTATTTGATGGCTATGAAGATAATATATTAAAAATTGCACATAGTATTAATATTACTGTGGGAATTCCTGGCGATAAGTTCGGATGGTTTTATGGAGTAAGTAATAACCAAATAAAATTTATATAATTATCTATCACAATAATACATATAAATAAATAAATTGGTGATTTTAAATGCAATATAATTTACTTATGATATTTGTATATTTTACAGCGAAATGGATCAGAAACTTACGATGGAATTTTCAATATGCTCACAGGTTCAAAAAATTTAAAGAATATTGGAATTCTCCAGGAGTGGAATCATAAAAAAAAACCAGGCATGTATCCTGGAACGTGCAATACAATAAATGGCACATTGGGTGACTTATTACCATCACCCGCTGGCAGTGATACTATTCCTATATTTGCACCTGATATGTGCACGTTAATACATTTAAAATACAGCAATAACATCGACTATGAGGGTTTATCTGGTAAACGTTTTATCTCCACTGCAGAAATGTTTGATAATGGAACAAAAGTAAAATCGCGTGAGTGTTATTGTGCTGGTGTTGAATGTCAACCAAGTGGTACATTGAATGTATCTATTTGTAAATATGGCGCACCAGCATTTATGAGTCTTCCTCATTTTTATCTCGCTGATGAAAGTTATCGCAACTCAATTGTCGGAATGAAACCAGATAAAACTAAACATGAATTCTCTTTAGCTGTACAAAATGTAAGCTAATATTTTCATTATTTCATAATGGTTTTCATTGAATTAATAAATATATACGTATGGAAAAATTGTTTCAATTTAGGATTTTGGATTACCACTGCATGTAAGAGGACGTTTACAGTTGAATTTACTACTGCAACCAATAAAAAATATTGGGTATACAAAAGTTTTTAGCTTTAAATCATTTTTCAATAGAAATTATTAATTTATAAATCGAGTTAAGTATTTTACTCATTTATTTTTTTCTCTTCATTCCAGAATATTTACGAATATATCAAAAGTTTATATACCCATATTGTGGTTTACACAAGAAGCAGATTTAACGTCGAAGTATACAAGTCAAATTAAATTTGTGTTAATCATTCCATTGTTGGGTCAAGTTACGCTATATGGAATTGCTGGTATCGGTCTGTTAGTATTTTTCATTGGTATATATCTTCTTATTCGAGAACGACGAAAATCCGATGATATACAAAATTTAATATCGAGAAATGAGGACAATCCTCCTGTGATTACTCCTCAATAATTTTATTTAAGAATTATTCACTGTTGAAAATGAAAGGAAATATGTTGATTATTTTAATTTATTATCTACTATCAAGAAATCAAATTCTTTTACTTTCATTTTAATGTAATGACTCTTAAGTATAATTGAAAATTTATATATAAAAAAATATTTGGAAATAATGAAAGCAAGTGCCTATAGTTGAAATTTCATGTTGATCGTTGAGAAAAAAAATTGTTCATATCTCACAGAGCTTTATACTTATTAATTTTTCTAACTCGGAAAAATAATTGCAATAATATTTGAATACAATTGTCGTTATTTAGTGTTAGGCCATTTTTAAATTTATGTATAGATAAAATTCATCAAGATATTTTTCTTAAAAATGATGGCAATCTCCTTAATGTGCCTCTTGATTATTATAAATACTCGAATTCTGTATAAAGATGTAAAGAGAATATGTAAATCTTAGTTAATAGTTGTTGTTAACTACATAGTAGATTTACTCAATAGTAAATCAATAATTATGTAACTACTTAAATTGATCAAATTCGATTGTTAATGACGTACGACAACAAAAAATTTTACTTACCGTTCTTAGAATCGATCAACGATATAACAAAAGCAATATATATATACATACTTTATGCATATATAACAATATAAATAAATAATTAAAGTCGATTAATAAAATTTTCTTATAAATTATATTATCAAGGACAAAACATTTTTACAGCATTTGGCAGTAGTTTTATTTTAATGGGTTTCATTTCAAATTCTTCATTGTCAATAGAAAAATAATGTTGTTTAGTATTCTGAAAAAAAAAAAAATGGATAATCAAAATAACGTTCAACACCCAACTTAATTTTATTATTTTTTTTTTCAAATAAATACTCACAGATTCATTTGTTGTATTAGGTAATAATTCTATATCTTTTACGTTTAAAGTTTTTTGTATCAACTTTCTTTCTCCTTTTACACGTTTCCATCCTTCCGCAACATAATCTGTGTAACTTATATTCTCAGGACCTTTACAAACAAAAAAGAAAAAGATAAAATAGAAACACATGAAGAATGTATTTGAATATATAATTGAAAATTTTAATTGAATAAAAAATCAATCATGATGATATTAATTGATAAGATTTATTTTACCTATAAACAATTTCATCGACGGTGGGCTTTTGTCTATTAAATCTTTTACATTTCTCGTAATTAAACTCAACTCTGTTGTTGTTACAGGAATTTCATTGTATTGTCCACATTTATCATTCTTTATTCGACTATAATCAATTTCGTCATGTGCATAAACACGTTTTTTCGGAATAAAAACTTGCCACCATCTTTTATCGGATGATGAATTTTGATTCAATTGATTCTCATAGCAATGTGAACAACCACTACATGGATCGGAATATTTAATAATACCACTACAATCCCAATTAACGTCTTTTTTAAATCCATTAAATACATATGTCATATATCTGAAATAATAATAATAAAAAAATGATTATTATTATGATAGTTAATTTAATTGAAATAATTTGCTTCAATTTTTCACCTTCGTAATGTTCCCCAATACCAATATTTCTCTTTTCGTGCATGTGCATCTCGCCATGGACCCCATTCTATCATACCCACAGCATAAATAGGTTTTATTGGATTTTCCGGATCTCTCTAAAATAATTAAAAACAATATGATGAATTAATATTAAATTTTTATATGAATGTATTTTAAGTTCAATGAATTATTCGATTCAATATTTCATTTTAGTTGATGGTTGATTTTTCATCAAAAATTTAAGATTAATTTAAAAATATACCTCAAGAGGATCAATTTTAACAACATCAATGAATTTCGTTGCGCCTCTGATTGCTGCCATTGTTGCATCAGCCATTTCACGAATATGTGGTAAATTTTCACCAGATATATTGCAAAAAAATGAATCAGCCAATCTATTCGTTTCACCCAAAGGCAAAATACCAATCGGACATTGTTTTGCATGAGATAAATTGTCATCATATTTTCTCATGAGACCTGTCACGACATCAAGCAGTGTTCCATCACCTCCTGCGACTAGTATAGCATCAGTTGGAGTATTTAAATTCTCTATCAATGTTCTAGCTTGACCTTCTTGCTCCGTTTGAATAATTGTCACTGCAATGCCAGCTAAATGTAAAAGTGGCTCGCAATATTTTTCAAATAATTTCTTTGAACTCCTGAAAACATTTGATGAACAATTATTCACTACTACTATATAATTAACAATTAAATATGAATATATTGTTCATATACCGTTTTTTAGCGACTGGATTTAATATAACTGTTATGTGCCTAGGTTTTCTCGTGGGTGAAAGCAGTTCATCTCCAAATTTTACTGCTTCTTTACAGTAAACTCGCATCAATAAATTCGTTCTATATAAATAATAAAATATATATATATATATATAAACAATAATTATTTACCGATTGAAAAAATGGTTTATTAAGGTTAGATTGTATTAAAAAATATTAAAAGTTCTCACTGATAATATTCGACACCATATAGAATTCCATATGAAAGAGCAGCAGCACCAACTACACTTTTTTTCCAATTGTTCCGAATTGTCTTTGCGAATTTCACGATACGTGACATTTTTATTTCATAATTTTTTGTAATAATTATCAATATATTGAAAGCATCTCACGCACTTCATGTTAAAGGTAAGGTTAATTTATTTTTTAGCGCGAAAATATTTAAATATAGAATTAATACAGAATTTATACCCATCTAGTTAGCTGGCGCTAGTTGTACTGGCAGCAATGAGGAGAGAGAGAAAATTCTCTCTCTCTTGCTTGGTACGAAAAAGTGTTTACATCGAGCCACCACCATGGCACCGCTGGCGTGCTAGTGCAACTGGCGCCAACTACAGGATACATCTAAAACTGCCTTTATATTTCAAATTTATACATTTGTTTTTCGGTCGACAATTGATCGTAGATGCCTATGTTGATTTTCAAACATGTAAATTATTTCTACAAAATTATTTTAAAATATAATATTGCTAATCTGAATGATAATATGTAAATATTGCTTTTTAGATTATGCTATACTGACATGCAGTTATCAGAGTATTTATTAATCTCTGTCGTGTGTATATTCTTTTCAATTATTTATGCCCGACAATAAATCATAATTTCATATTGTTTTTCGAATTAAAATTGTACAGATAACATTATATCATTCTCTCTATTTTGCCTTCTATCTGAAAAAAATTTTTCGTTTAATATCACTTGAATTTATTTTATGTACATAAGTTAGTTTTATCAGGAGTAATCATATTATTTGGACAAGTGTACATATATGCGAAGTTTATCAGTTTCGTTCTAAATCTGAAAAGATTTAGAACGAAACTGAGGTACAAGTAATGATTTATTTTTAATGTCTTTGAAAACAATTCAACTGATTTCTTTATTATTTTATTTACATTCAGCTTAATTTTCCTTTCAATCGCATGGCGTACATTATCTTTATACAAATAAATTATTGAATAAATACTTAACAATCTTCCCATTACATCTATTCGTACTTTATGAAAATCGCAAATATTTTTGCTAGATAATGCAATGCAAAAAATAGCATAAAAATTACACTCTATGATTCTTTTCACTTGTGTGTAATACAAAAATTAATCTAAACTTAAAAGTGAAATTAAACATTCAATTTCTCACATTGAATTAAACATTTATCTTGAATAATAAATAATATCGCATCGCATTTAGCTCCAAATAAATAATTATAAACTACATATATAATTATGTACATATAATAAAAATTTATGCAGTAAAAGAATTTGAATTTTTTTTCATATCTAAGGCTTTAATATAACCATTCTGTTCAGACTCTTTTGGTAGACCATTCAACTCATCAAGTATCGTTTGAATACTCTTACCTCTTGTTTCAGGAATAACAAAATACGTGAAAATAAATATTGCAATACAAAAGCATGCAAGGAGTAAAAAACAACCGTACATCCCGAATATTTCAATGAGACTGGGAAAAAATTTAATAATAAAAAATGCCAGTATCCACATGCATATTTGCGCAACAGAATTAGCAAGTGCACATATATCTGCGCTAAAAATTTCCGAGGAAACTACATATGGCAGTGGACCCATACCAAGACAATAAATGAGTGTAAATAATGATAATGCAGTAATTGGTATCCATTTAAATGTCGTGACATCATATAAATTAACTTGCATATACAAAAAAATACCTAGAACAATATGAGCAATTGCCATGCCACCGCAGGAAATAAGAATGAGTAAACGTCTTCCTGCACGTTCTACCAATAATGTTGATAGCGATGAACCAAATATTTGAATTACACCAATAATAATCGCTGATGTATTGGGTGACAATGAACTCCCAGCAATTTCAAATATTTTCGATGTATAAATAATCTTAAATTATAAGAAATGAACAAATAATAATTTAGAATGAATAAATTTACTGGAACAATCATTGAGAAATGATATTAAATACATACCACAATTGAAATTCCACATAATTGTTGGCCATTCAGCAGTACAAGTGATATTATCAGTCCTTTAATTGTTCCTCGATCTTTGAAAAGATTTTTTATAAACACGCTCCTGTTATTATCATCATCATCAGTACTGCTGGTCTTTTTAAACGCTTCAAGTCGTAATAATTCCTGGTCTGCTATTTTTTTGTCATTATTCTTCAACCACATTAATGATCTGATTAATTAATTTAAATCAAATTATACGTATGATGATTATTTATTTAATTTGTTGAATAGAAAGATTAATAAAAAAAATTTTATTTTAAATTTAATATTAATTAAATTTTACCTTTTTGCTTCTGGAATGCGATTATTGCGCACAAGGAAGATTGGTGTCTCCGGCATAAAAACGAAAAATGCAATGAAAATAACAGGTATAGTGAGACCAAAAATCGCAGAGAATTGATAGGACAATGTTGCGCCAATGGTGTAACCCAATAAAATACCAATATTAATAGAAAATAATAAAAAACTACCTAAAAATCCTCTGATATCATCATTAGAAATTTCTGTGATGTATATCGACACAACAAATACTGATATTGCGCCAGATACACCAGAAAGAAAACGCGCAACAAGAATATATGTAAATGTTGTCGTGAATATTGTTAAAAGCCAACAGATACCCAAAGGAATAGAAATTAAACAGCCAGTGATTTTTCGTCCCAATTTGTCAGATAATGAACTGCAAAATGGCAGAGCTATCAAGCCACCAATTGTTTGTATGCCATTCAACCAAGAAATTTGATTGTCTGTCAGAGGTCCATGGTCCAAAGGTGTATTAGAACTTTGAAGAAGAGCCATTGATGGTGAAGCAAACCCAATTACGTAGCCCCATGCCAAAGTAGACAGATTTGCTGTGTGAAAGAAATGATATTAATTTAAAATTAAATCTTGTACAATTGAATTACACATTTTGATTCACGAGCAGAGTGCAAAGATTTGAATTTTTACTGGATTATTATTTCTAAATATATTAAATTTACTATTAAATTGTATTTAAGAACATGAAAATGATATACATACCAATAATTGCAGCGATAAATTGTCGCTGTTTTCCCGGCTGTGATACGATTTTTTGTTCAAATTCCGATTTCTCCATTGCAAAGAAAAAATATTTAATCCATAAAATGAACTTTAATAAATCATACAATATCACTTTTGTCACTCTATATTTATAGTAAATACTTATGGAATATTTTTAAATAATAAAACAATATGAAGAATTAAGTAAAATATATAATATATACTCTTGTTTTATTTACTAATAATAATTAATTAATAATGTGTCACTAGTTCATGGTGATCCTACGTTTTGTAACTCTTAGTGGCACATTTACTTATGATACTCAGCACTTTAGACAGTGGGTAATTCAATTTATAGTGATTGATTGTCTCCGGTAGTGAGCACATATCATACTTATCTTCCAACACGTGAGCATGATGTGAGACTAAATCCTGCATCTTTACATCTACTTTCGTCATATTAAATTAACCATCCAAATACATCCTTTATTTATATTACTGTATCTTTTCTTTATTCAGATATAAAATCCAATTTCATTTATTTCATCTCGCTAAATTGATAACAAAATAAATTTATGAATATTTCATTACATAAAAATGTGTAATCTCATCCAATCCTTAAAGGACTATATAGTTAATTATCAATTATCAAATTATTTCAATTTAATTCAATTCAAAATAATATCAATTAACAAATTAACAAATATCAAAAAATAATATTTTTATGTTCAATCATACGTAAATGAAACAAATTTGAACATTAAATATATTTAATTTCACAAGAATAATGACATAATTTTGAAGGATTTTTTTATCAAGATAACTTTATCAAAATTAATTGTATAATTTACATAAGCATGTGCAAAATTTATCAATTTCGTATTAGATTTTTTTGAACGAGATAGTACTGACACATTTTTTAATGTCTTTGAACAAAATTGAACTGAATTTTTATCGACTATTTTGTATGTAGAATAAGTTAAAAAAATCACGCAACATACATCATCTTCAAATATATGAATAACAAAATACATAAAGATAAATGTTGCCATACAAAAAAAAGCATGTAAAAAGTAAAATCCTTCTGTCAACAGCTCATCAATTTAATTCATCTTCCACGATGACAAATCAATTACTTGTTTTTCATATCACTAAATTGGTCTTCTTTATTTTTTATTTAATCTACTCAATATCTGAAGAAAAAAATTATCAATATTTCATTATGTAGAAAGTGCGTAATCTCATCTAATCTTTATAGAACCACATTTAATTATCCAATTGATATAATTTGATAATAAAAAAATACAATCAATTTTTCAAGCTACTTAAAATGAATAGGACAATCAAAATTTTTTGGTCTCATATATCTTTTCCAGAGGATCTTATGCTATGAATAATTATAATATGGCGTAATAATGAAAGATGAAAAATTAATTATATAAAAATTTGAGACCTTATCAAATGTTGCAGTGTTGCAAATTATTTACATGCTTAAAATAAATTCCTTAGCTCAGCATGACTTTGAAGTTCATCTATATAATTTATAAGATTCAATCTGTTTGAATCTCGCTCTACTACTACTATTGTATTATTGTTATATAATATCCTGTATTAAATTATAGCCTTTTCATCTTCATAACATGAACGATTTGTTATATTATACATAATAATACATAGTAATTTTGTAGTTATTCATCACGAATGATCATATAAATGAAGAAATTAATATTATTTTTATTCTTATACAATTCCAAAATTACTTTGGAATACAAAGTATAAATTAAATGTTTTGTGAATATCCTGAAATTGCAAAATATGATAATTATTTATTTAAAAAACGGTCATATTTATTATTTACCGATAGATGAATTTACCATTAGAGGAATAAATATAATTCCAGCGTAGAGCTCTGTAATTTTTTCCAAAAATACTCCTAACCTATAATTTGTAGGAAAATTCAACAAATTATGTCTTATAAATGTTATCAACAAGTCATTCATGTTTTATATATAATAAGGATTGATTATATTTATTAATAATATATAGAAATTTAAAAAGTTGATTACTTCATAATTGTCATGTTGATATTATTAAGATTATTAATGCGAAATCATAACCTTAAAAATTTCCACTCAAATATTACAGATGGCAATACATGCATACTTTTTTTTATACTGATTAGGATTGTCCTTATGTGTATATCTCGCTAGACAAACGATTATAAACAATTACAAGTGCTGTAATTTTCATAAAATTATAAAGAATATATACATCAGTTAAATAAAAATTTGAGACAATCATGAAAGAATTAATGTCTGCGCAACAAACAAATTTAGGATTTACAAATAATTTTACTACTAATAATGGCAATACAAGTACAAGTAATAATGTAACTAATGGTAACAGTCAACGAAGATATGCTGTATTGAGTACAGAATGGATATCTGCAATTGGAGAAGAGTTAGGAATACATCCACTGCCGGATTCATTATTGAAAAGACTTGCAGAAGATGCTTCATATCGTTTGCGAGAAGTTTTACACGTGAGAATTAATATTATTTTTATTTCTATGAAGCCCTATCAAATATATAAATATTGAATATTGTTAAGAGATTTATTATTTCAGAAATGTGTAACCAGATTGAATCACAGTCGAAAACAAAAATTAACATCTTCAGATGTTAATTCTGTTATCACTAAATTATCAGACGCTGAGCCGATTTTCGGTGCTTCTAATCACATGCCATCGTATCACAATGAAGCACAAGTATTTGTACCTCATGAAGATATAATTGACGTCACTGCCAAAGCAACTAATAATGTTAATATTTCGCAAATTAGTGGCCCATATCTTGTAGAAACTGAAGTATTTGATTCAAAATTGATTGAATCAAGGCACACTTATGCAAAAAAAGCATTGAAAATATTATTTAATGGATCGCAAAAAACATTTCAGGTATATATTTGATATATATCCAATTATTTGATAAATTTTATTA
Organism: Microctonus hyperodae; assembly: GCA_030347285.1. Classification (NCBI taxonomy): domain Eukaryota; kingdom Metazoa; phylum Arthropoda; class Insecta; order Hymenoptera; family Braconidae; genus Microctonus; species Microctonus hyperodae. Next base: position 3,628,204 of record JAQQBR010000004.1, read on the forward strand.
TTATCACTTCATCTGAATTTAATTAATGTTGAGTTTTTTTTTTCAAGGTATTATTAAATGATTGCGCAACAAATCCACAACTTGAAAGTGAGGGTATTATTGATACATTAATTTCAACTGCAAGATCAACTGTAATATCAAACAATGCTCAATATACCCGAGTAACAACAAGAACTTGTCAATTAATTATAGCCATTGCTTCAAATGATGAAGCAGTGTATCCTTATCATTTAAATTCAGTAATAATTATTCATCATTAATTTCTTTGAAAAAATTCTACTGATTTTAGATTTAATATTTATTTGGTTTAATAATTAAATATTACAGGTGGAGAAATTAACAGAACTACTTTTGGAATTATTATTAGGCCAAAGCTTTATAAATCCTTTTGTTGAATCGTTATTTAGAACGTGCGCACTCAAATTAATGTTGAGATGGCCTTCGGTGGTCGATAAATTTGTTCCAATGTTGAAGGATGTATTGTTGAAAGACGAGAAAGATAACAGTGTGGCAATAAAGAAAAAACGTATGACTGCTATGGAATTATTGGCGGGTGTTCAACCTCTTGTTTATTTTCAAGAAAAACCTGGCACTCCACTTTCATTAGCAAATATTTTGCCTTCTGCTAAGTCTGGATCAACATTTTGGCAGCAAATTGCAGTGAGTAATTTTGGATTAAATGAAAAAAATGATAAATTAATTATTTGACGAGTGAAAAATTATATTCATTATTTGTAATTAAATACTATTTATTGTTAATGGTAGCTGGCAATTTGTGCGTTGGTTAAATCAAATCAGCAGGAACCTGATCGACAATTAATTATGGAGCATTTTGGTGATGCCATTTTACCATATTTAGCAACACGAAAATTGGATGAGGATAATAATGAAAAAGAAAAATTCCGAACGTTCACTGCTCTTCCAATTATTGTACGAAGTAAAATTAAATATGCCAACATTCAGACAAATTCAAAATTTGTTGATCGTCAAACGGCATTTCCGGATTCTGTTTTACGTGGACCTCGACGAGAAATCAGGTAATCAAATTATTTTTATCAATAATTATTTTTTCTTCTATATTAATTTTATCCATTTAAAAAATTTTTTTATATATTTAGATTTGCATTTGCTGGCGGTCGACCTGTAGCTCCAAATAATTTACGACGAGTAAATTTACGTGCTAGTTACCAAATACTCCGAAGTGATACGCGTGCAACAAATGCACATATTGCTTCTCATCGACTTTTGATACTCAAAGATAAAAAACCGAATTTTCGAAATTTATACAGCTTATCTGACATAAATCTCTGATAATATGAAAACTACTTATTTAATAATAATTTTAATTTTTGTGTAAGCAACGCAATCACAATCGTTGTGAGAATTAAAAAAAAATAATAAATAAAAATCAATGCGAATAACTTTTTTTATACATAAGAAGAATTTCAAAATATGTAATATAAAACTATAAATATATTTAATATTAATATTAATATTATTTTTATGTATATTCATACGTGAGTAAGACAAATGTAAATATTGAAGTGGATTTCAAAAAAATAATAACACATTTTCGTCCGACAGATGTTATATTATCAAATATTAATATTATTTCAATGGTTTTAAATGCATTTATTAGTTTCACCATCATTCAATTCAACTTTTATTCATTTAAAGAAGCATCAGTCAAATAATGACACATAAATTCATATTCAAGTTTATTGCAAACATGAAAAATTTTATTTCATTGCATCGTTTGAAAAATTGAATTTATTCTCCACATATTTTCTCCAGTTTTCTTACTCTAAATTATTTTTCTGTCAATCTATCGTGCATAATTAAAAGTATTAATTAGATATTTAATTATTTTTAGTCGCAGCAAAGTTGAATCAGTCATCATTATCCATTTCAAAACTTTCAATACAATTGTGTATATTAAGATTTGGACGTACAAATGAACGGGATCTATCTCGTTCAATTTCTGATAATTCATTCAATCTATTGACACTACTTCGAGTTACTCGATTATTTGAAGATGCTAGTGTTACCCGTCTATTACCACGTTGATAAAATTCATGTATTCGTCGTTTTTCTGCGAGTAAATGAAAATATCGCTCTCTATAATATTCGAGTTTAAAAAAACATTCTTCTGATAAAAAAATTATATTAGTGCCAATAAAACGATGTGATTTTAGAATTTTTTCACAATCAAAAGCCTCGTTTGCTAACATGGCTTTTAAATTCTCCATATTGGGCTCACGAAATACATAACGATTTTTGTATTCATCATGAGTCATTTTGATGAGATAACCCGTTCGAGCTAGTGATATCATATTGTCCAATTCTGAAAAATAGAACTGAGCTTTTAAGTCATCTACTGAATTATCATTTGGAATATATCGTTCCTCATCTTCGTCATGTTGTAATTTGTAGCATCGCAAATAATATGAATCAGTAGCACCCACTTCCGCCAATAAATTATCTAAGTTCTTTTTTAACTTTGACAATGTTGTACAACATTCTGAATCGTTAGACTTGGCTGTATCATCTTTCAAATTTTTTACTAAATTTTTAAGTAATTTATTTTTACATTCAGATTTAATCAGTGCTATGAAATTTTTGGGTAATTTCCCAATATTTTTGTTCATCATATCGGAACATGAATAATGAACTGGATCAACATAATGTCTTATACAAAATTTATCTTCATTATATTTTTTTATTACTCCAGAAGTGTTGCGTTCCTTGAATAATTCTTTCATCATGTTTTCAGATGTTGGAAGTATAGACGTTGAGCAGATATTATCAAATGCTCGCATAACTGTATTTTCTATCACTTCTACAGTACATTTGCTACCAGGTACATAAAAATTTATCGGTTGCGTAATCAATCCTTCATCAGTATAATCTTTCCATTCTGCTTCTAAATATTTCTCCTTAAAATATAAATGCATTCGCTCTGCCACATAATTCGTGCAAAATTCTTCCATATTACATTCTGATATGTATTGAAATTCAGGAATATGCAAAACACCCAGCCAAGTCTCAACTTCAGCATTCATCCTTGACTTGAAATATTCATTCGTCTTTGTTACAATCCAATTAAATAATAATTCATATATATTTGTCATCATTCCGTATAATTGTGAGCGACAGAAATTTTCTCCTGAGAATATTTTTCGTTTTGATTTCATTGATTTTATTGATGAATATTTAAATAATTTGACAAACTGACTTTTCGATATATTCAATAGATAACATATATTCATAACAGCATTTTTTGATCGATCATCATTAAAATCAATGGAGCATTCATTAATATTTGTAATAAATTTTATGTTGCCCATGTGTAAAATCAATGCCAAAATTTTAAAAGCTTCTTTTATTTCATTTTCAGTAATTTCAATCATTTTCATCGTTGCAATCATGTTCTTAAGTCTCATAATATAATGCTCTTCATTAAATGTCATGTACTTGTATTCTATAATATTATACTCAGTATTTTTTGATAAACGTAACTCTTGCATTTCTTCATTCGACATACCATGCACCATCTGAAATAATATTAATTCAAAACTTAAGTACCAAAATTATCATTTTGATTTATCTATTTATTATGAATTTTTTTTTTCATATAATTTTAATACCTCATAAAATATAAAAAAATTATCATGCATGGAAGTAACTCTTGTGGTTTCTACTAAAAATATATTCATATTTATACCACAAATTATTTCATTGTGAAAAAAATATTTAAAAAATTTTACAGATCTCACACTGTAATCCTTATAACCAACGTTATCATTGTGTGCAGCGCTCAAAGTCGTTATTAATGACACTACTGAATGTATTTTCTCAACATTTTGTTTTTCCAACCTTTCGTGAAGGTCATCAGAAAATCTCGTAAGTAAATAATTATTTATTTCTAGCAAATTATTCAACGTCTCACTATCAGCTTCACCCAATATAATTATTGTTTGATTTCGTTTGCTGATCTCCTCTGTCATACGATATGTTATACGATCGATAAAGTTTTCTAAAGATGGTTTTGAACATGAATCAATTCGTATCTGATTGTACTGCATTAACGATTCATATAACTCGTGTTCCTACAGAGATTTATCATCCGAATGTTCCGGGTTGTCGTAATTATAAACGTAGAGAAGGATTGGACCTGCCCACGTATAACGAATAGCCTCTTTACTTCGTTCTGCGATGCACCTCGTCACTATCAAAGTTGAAAAAAATTTAATTTTATATATATTCATGGAGGAAAATATTTAGTATTTGAATATGTACTTACTATCACCTGTTCTTAACGCATCTACTATAGTGTTGACTTCTTCATATTCAGCCATTTTTTACAATATATTATTAATGAGAATGTTAACTGTATAAAAGGATTATTATAAATTATTACTAAATTGAGTTAATGCTTGAAATCAGGATGTTGATTGATCGATTTCCAATGCTGACTGAAAAGTTAGTGTAAGATGATATTGTACTAAAGTGCCTATGGAACAATAACAATTAACTGAATACAACACCCATGTTTACCTTTTGCTGCAATAAGGTAATAAAAAAATATTTATATTATTTCAATACGTTAATGTCAACAATAAAAATAAACTAAGAAAAATCCTAGTTAATAACTGCTTGAAGACTAATAATATTTGTAAAGTATTAGTTTTTATTTGTGTAAGAGAATGAAAAATTATATTATCAATACACAGATGTGTTTGATTTATATTTTGAAATATTTCAAATATTTATTATTTATTTTCAATTTTATTATTCATTATTGTTGCGATAATCAATGGAATGCATTTAATAATGTTGTGATTATCGTTTGAAATTAATTGTAAGATATCATTGAGGCACACGTTCGCCCATAGATTCCAAAAATTTCGTAGAATCAACAATAATTTTCTCAAGACGTTCTTTCGTCGCGGAAGTTTGTCGTTGCTCCAATTTACGTCGAGCTGATTCAATTGCCGTGCGATAACCTGTGATATTACGGAAAATACGAATTTGTCTGTCGACAGCGACCAGAAGAAATTCTCCGGAAGCATCAAATGTCATACATGCCACAAAACCTACAAATAATAAATCATATTAAATTTTTTATAATTTATATACTTTTGATGTAATAGAATAATTTTATGATTTATTGATTTAATTATGGTATTTACCATTATCTTCAATCACAGTATCCAATTGTCCATCAAGAGTTGAATAAAATGACAAAGCAGTTCCATGCGCGATTGCCAATACTTCACCATTTGGTGATAATGCAAGTTTAGCTGCTGTTACATTCTCCCACTGGCCAGAAATTAAAAAACGTGGATCTTCGCCTTTTTCAAACTCAACTGAAATAATTTTACAAAAATGTATTTAATATTAATTCATTATTTAAATAATCAAGAATTACAAAGACATGATAGATAAATAAAGCTAACTTTTCGTGTCGTAAAATCGAAAAGTTCCATCCTTTGATACAGAAGCCATAAGACTGGAATCGGCACAAAAATCAAAATCATAAATTCCCGATGAATGTCCAGCCAAATTAAAGGCTTTGCCAACTTGCTTAAATTCTCCGGTTTTTGTAAATCCAACCTCCCATATTTTAACATCTGGCGTAAAACCTAAAACAAAAGTTGAAAGCAACAAAAAAATATGAAATTAATTATTGCATATTTTTTTCATCTTTATTTTAGATGGAAAACTATTACTGCTATACCTGAAGCAGCGACAAAACGTCCACATGGTGAAATTTTTGCTTGATGTGTAGACCCTAAATACGTGTCGAAAGTAGCTAAAGGTTCACCTTTCAAATCCCAAATTATTAAATCATTCATTTTACTACATGTTATTATAAAACGACCATTGCACGAAATGTCCATTCCAACAATGTCTTCTTCATGACGCTATAAATAAAATTAAATGAACAAAAAATAAACTATTGTACAATATAAATATTAGAATATGTATGGTACACAATTTTTTGGCATTTACCTTGGGAAATTCAAGGACTAAAATAGCTGAGGTAAAAAATCCACTTGTTTTTTTTTTCAAGCCATAAACCTCGACATTGTTGCCCAATGATTTGTGAATAATAAACGCTTTTCCATCTGGCGAAACTCGTACATGCGTAGCATAATCGTAATTAATGTTGATACGCAAGGATTTCCGTTCTTTTGACAAAAGATCTTTAGTACACCAAACGTGAACTGTGCGATCTACAGAAAAACGAAAAGAAAAAACGATTATAAAAATTTATAAATTAATTGCGTTTCAATCTAATTTATTTAATACTTCAACAAACAATTAGAAATAATTATACACATTATTAGCAATAAATGAAGTAATTATACTATATTATAGATAATGAGGATAAATTAGGTAAAGGATAAATAAATATGATGACAATCTATTAATCTTAATATAACGTTTATTCAATTATTTTTTAATCATTGCAATTAAACTAAAATTCATTGTTTTGATATTAACAAATTTCGTATATTCAAATATTTGATAAATATTTCACAAAATCAAAAACACAATTATTAATAATTTATTAATACATCATATACAGAAAAAAATTGATTTGATTTATTCAATGCGTGAAATTTAACACAAAACTTCAGCATTTATGAGTTGATTTGTTTAATACATGAATTATTATCATCACCATTACTTAATTGTCATCTAACTCGTTTATTTGGTGGTGGCATTAAATCTGAATCGTCAATAAATCGATGATTTTCAATAAAATCTAAAAGATATGAATTTGTAACAGGTTCAAGAATACTTTGACAAACAGCTTGAGCAGTTTTCAATGAATTTGGAAAAGATTTATCTGTTCGTTCGCGCATAAATACCCATTGACGTCCTTCATATTTACATTCAATTATCTTATTATTTAAATCTTTGATAGATTTTGTAATTTTTATAATGTCAAATGGCACATTAAGCCCACCGACGTATAATTGGCCTACTTTTTTCGTTACCATACCAATTCCTGATTCAACAACAATTTTAAGCTTAAAATCAACGGAATTCATTGATGATGGCTTCCATTTTAACACATCAACTGATGTGCCAGCAACGTATGGTTCTTTTGAAGGTTGAAAAATCAAACCGTCTGGTTCATGACCCAATTGTTTCGCAAATTTATCACTCAATAAACTTTTTGCCTGTGTCACGTCCCAAAATTGTTTTGGTCGTATGGAAAATGGCTCACGTTCACGTAATAAACGACCTTCTGCTAGTGCACGATAACGACCGCTCATAACCTCTTTCTCAATTATATTACATCGGTCAGGGTAGAAAGAGCATTTTGATACGTCTTTACCGTCGTACATTATAATATCATACGCAAGATATCGTGGCTGATCTTTTCCATTAAATCGATCTATCACCATTTCCTGAGAAATATTTAAACAATTCAATGAATATCAATGAATTTTACAAATTGAATTTGAGAAATTATTTATATGATGATTATATAAGTACTTACGCCATCCAACAGGGTGTCCATCAATGTTCGTGTTGTATCACGATGATGAGGGAAAGCTAAACCAGACACTTGAAATACACTGTTGTCTCGGTCAATAAAATATATTTCTCCATCACCTTGAATTAATAACATGTACCTATAAAAAAAAATTGAAATAATATTTAAAAATTTATTTCAAATTATATTTATTTATGTGCAAATATTAATTTAAAATGAAATAATTTGAAAATTTACTAACCGTGTGCCATCTGCTTTCCACGATACTCTGTATGGTTTTAAATTGAGTGAATTAATATTTTGTCGATCCATAGATACTGGTTGAGATCCAGGAAATCCTGAACTTTGCCATTGGCAAATTTCTTGAACACGTCGCTGAATTCCACTAATTTTAGCTGAATCCGTTAGCGCTTTGACACCCGGCACACCAACCATGAATGTTGGATTTTTATTGATATATTCTCTTTTTCGTTTTTTCAATGGTGGTTCACCACTGCCACTGGACTCGACTCTTGATTTTCGTTTTCTATTTTCGGTACCATCATCATCATCATTATCATCATCATCATCATTATCATCATCATCGTATTCCAAACACCATGCTGGTCTTGCTGGTGGAGGTGGTGCATCTTCTATATCATCATATCTATTGTACAATTCTTTAATATAATCATCTTTATAAATTCCTGGTGGTCTAGCTTTTGCAAATTCAACTAAAGCAGCATCTACATTAAAACTATTCGTCTCTATTAAATAACTTATGATGAGAAATCCAGTACGATTGAAACCGTGTGTACAATGTACACCAATTATTTCAAGTGGATTACGTGATATAAAATTTTTACACACTTCAACAAATACTTTTGTTTGATCTTGAGATGGAGTTTCGTCGTGACCACGACACTGTAGTTTCAAATATTGGCATCCATTTTTTTCTACATCAGCCTTTTTGTAAAAACGTGATGTATATGTTAAATCTATCCACAGTCCCATTTTTAATTTTTGACTTTTTAAAGATGCAAACAGCATATCAACGGGAAATCGACATTCCTCTGATACTTGACTATCATAATCTTTTGACAATGGTGTTTTGAATGCCAAAAATTTATTTTGAATTAATTTTACGGCTTTTCGAGGACAGTGAAGCCATCGCGGTGGTATTGATGATCTATTATTGCTTGAATCCCAATTTGTCATAATTGCAAGTAATTTATTCACTATTATCCCTTTATGTTTCTATTTTGTCACTTTCACTCTATTTTTTTGTCATAAAATTTTGTAGAGAAAAATCACTACAGATGTATATATTTATATTGTATAAATATATATTTTTATGTATAAATATTGTTCTAAATAAAAAAATATAATGCATTAAATTCATGCACTTTTTTTTCGTGAATCAATCTCCAATTTGAGGTTAGGTTCGTGCTTCTCACCTTCTTAAGAGATACTCCACAGCGTTTCTATTACGACTCACTTTATAACTTGTTTATTCGTACGTACTTTTCTTTACTTGACTATCCATGCATACACATATGTACAATTTAGATTATTTCTTCTTCTATTTTATACAAATATATAACGAAGTAGATATACTCATAAAACACCACAGAACACTATTCAAGTTGCTAAGCAACGAGCGAATGATCATTCGGCCACCTCGGTCCTCGGGTTTCATATGAGTATTTCCAATTGAGGATCAGTGGCGCCACTCCTGTTCTCCACGCGAACCAAATTAAGTCAGGCAAGTTTTTCTTTTTTTTTTTTCTTAAAAATGAAAATAGAAGATGGAATCGCACGAAATGTCTTATTATTCTACCACTTTATATATTTATTATTAATTATCAAATGATTATAGTTTGATAATGAAATATATTTATGAAGATATTATACTTCATTTAAATACATCTCAACAAAAAAAAATATTCAACTCGAAGTATTATTATATATTTTTACTGAATGAAATTTTTCATTCACTTCAATAAATTTTTTTTGTATATACACTTGATATCTTCATGTAGATTTTTTCTGATGATATATATTTGTGCAATAAAATTAAGAACGATCAATGGTGATATTTGTATAAATTTGTAACCTCTTGCTTCCGTATGTGATGTTTATTTTTCGTGGTGGAATGTTTAATTGAATCACTGTATTATAATTTATCTATTATATTATAAAATAATTGAAATCTATTGATAAATATTAATATAATAACGCGTAATTTATGTTTTATTATTATTTATTGAGGAAAAGTAAAGCAAAACTTTGTCAATGTATGACCAACGTCCCATGGACTGATACCTGACGCCATTTGTTTTTTTACAGTTCAAGTCCATATCACATGTACAGTTTTCAATGCGATTACTCGACGCGACATCTACTGCAAAAAATATCAAGTATTTATTATTATCTATACACCTTACATATTTATGATACGCATGAAAATTTGAAATCGCAATTAAAAATACCGAATTGTATTGAATTAATAATTCCCAAATTTAATGCGCAAACAAATTTAAATATTATATAAATCAATTGAAGCACGTTGAAAATTAAATCAATTGTTTCATTGATATCGAAATAATTTAATATTATTTTGGATTGGAGAGATGTATGATCGATAATTAATATATTATTATACAATAAATAAATCGGCAAAATAATTGCGTAATATACATAATATAATATTAACAAAGTAAAGTCTTTTTTACGTAATGAGTTAAATGTACATCGTCAATTTTTTTGTTTGAGCTAAATGTAATAAATTGTATAAAATCAGTTAAATATTCAATATATACAATAATCATGAAATTTAATTATTGAAATATAACTTTTTTTCGTTCACTCAAAACAAATACACTCATATCTCTTTCAAATATTAACAGTAACTTTACATTTAAAAAATAAGAAGAGAGAATATTTTTAATACTGCGTCTTCATTTCACACATGAAAGTCAATGAACAAAGAGAAATATCGTTGAATATATAAATAACAATAAAATTATATAAAAATAATATTTTTATAGATTTATACATTCAATTGAAATTTTTGCGTTCAATGACTCGTAATTATCAAGGACACCAACATATATTAAAAATTATAAATTAATAATTCACCGTCTG
>JAQQBR010000004.1:3638945-3655289 GCA_030347285.1 Microctonus hyperodae
TTAAAATGAAATTAGTAAAATACTCATTTTTTTCATATCATTTATTTTTTTACAATTCATCATTTTAATAAAGACGTTTATAAAATCCAGTTATACAAGATTCATAATATCTAATGTTCATCGTTTATTTTTAAATCCCCTACATACATATACACATTCACATAAAGTGTACATTGAAAATATTTCACCTTCGAATAAATTCAGTAAATAAAAAAAAAAAAATTTTGCAAAGAAACACAACATTAACAGTTGTAATGATAAATAGCTAATGATTTTATGTTTCTATCCAAAAATAAAAATTATTTATTAATATAAATGTGCGCGTTTCTTGTCGTGTTACACAATCGTATTCAATATATCATGACATCATCATTAAATAAATGACTATTAATATAAGTACATAAACATTTATATACAATAAACAAATCCAGCTAGTTATTTACTTCACAACAAATATATTTAATTATAAATATAATGATCATAAGTGATTATATCAGCTATATGTAACTGTGTATTATGAATTTAAATTTGTCGCTAATATAAATTCATATACGAAGACTGTTCAGTAAATAGACACGAAAGATAAAGTTAAATATGTATACGACTATACGGTAGTGTGAGATTCGGTCGATTACCTGCATATATAGTTTGATAACGACCTCGTCAATCCTTGTGTATATATGTATATATATATACATATATATAATTAACCTAGCGAACGCGTGAGTACACGATTGTTCTTAACAAATAGAAAAAAAAAATAGATGAATAAGTAGATAAAAAAAAAAAGAATAAAATAATTCAAAGCTTTCTGCTATAGTCAATATTATTTATTTATTTATTTATTTATTTATTTATTTGAATGTTATTTTCTATTACGCATATTGGTTTCGGATTTATATGGATGATAATGAATATAAACTAGAAAAAAAAATTATAATATTTATGTATTTGCATTTCGGGTAAAAGTTAGAGCTTGCGATCTTTTCTATATTTGTATAGGTATTTCGGAAGTATGTAAATAAATAATAGATAATGAGAATATTTTTATTTTGAATGAATTTTTAATTGATACAGAGATCATTCGAACTTTTGAAATTTATGTAAAAAGCTCGGGATATTTTTAATAATGTTTGACAATCCCAAATAAATTAAATTAAATGTTGAAGAAAAAATCCAATTAAAAAATTAATCATTCCAAATGGAATTTGCTTGATATTTTTGCTTTAATATATAAAAAGTCTAAATGATTGTTTATTTTATTTTCAACCGAATAAAATTTATTTTAATGCACACGATGAATCATCAATAAAGAAAATAAACCTGAAAATAATTATATAGGCAAATTTAAAAAAAAGTTTTCTCCAGATTGGATCATCTCTCAATTATAAACGTTCTTGATTTTATCAAATCCACATAAATTAATATATAATAAAAAAATATAGATAATTATATTTACATACGTATATTTATTTATCTCTTGTTTTGTTTCTAAGTGTATATATGATATTCGACAGATGATCAGACGCTTTCACGAGCATTCAACATCACATACATATCACCAAGAGCACGAAAAGATCGAACGATTATTCATCCAAGCACAATATAATAATGTAAAAGTCACAGACATCATTATTATAAACAGTCATTACTATTTTTAGTGACTTTCACAATGGGAATTTTGCCTAAAGGAAATTGATATTTTCCAAATGAAAGAAATATGAATTTAAAATATTGATCTTTGCTCACATTAAATATATCTGCATAAATAAAAATAAATAAGTAAATAATATTTCATGAAATATCACCTGAGATATTAAATTATTCAGAGTAAATAAAATTGACACAAATACTCGCATATATCAGAGTGGTTAACTTCGAATAATATATTATCAAATAGGTCTTCGTATTTCTCAAAATGTCTCGTCGTAATAGTTTTGTAATCATCAGTTGAGGTGCCGCCTCACACATGTATCGATAGTGCAAAGTAAAGAAAAAAATATATGTCGCTGTGTATACATGTATATATGTTTTCAGAGGTATTTGCGAACGAATGATGATTAGGGTGAGGAGGGTCAGGTGCGCTATGTCGGCTAAAACGATTAGGAAATCTAACATGGAAACAGGTCTGTACTGACAACATGGACATCGATTGTTAAAACGTTATTACAACACGTGCAACATTACCTCAATGCACAATTTCGTGCCATCTTTATATAAACAACATTTATCATATCAACTCTGTATTATACAAAACATTATTTATTAAACAATAAATTTATTCAATCAATCATAAAAAAATGACAAACGTGTCCTTTACTAGTAAACAATAAAAAATTATATCTCTTTGTTTTTCGTGATTGCTAATTTTTTTTATTATCAACAATATAAATGTATAAATATTTATATATATTTATATATAAATGTATGTTTCACCTTCACTTATAAAATTCTTTATTTCATCAACCGTAAAAATAATATAACGATGTGTGCGTGTGTACGTGGGCGGTAAATAATAAAATGTTCCTCTTTCAAGTACAACAAAATGATGGTCGGGCAATTTCCAAGGAGTCTCGTGATCAAACGACACAAGGAGAAAGTTTGTAAACTCGTCGTTGTATTATATATACATTTATATATGTATAGCGGGACCAATATAAGTCTGAGCAAAACGTTTTCGTTGAGGCTTTTTAACGTTATGGTTTGTGAGACATCAAGAAAGAAAGTTGTTGCGATCCACAGGAGATTTTCTCCGTTCAAATCCGTTCGAGCGAGTTAAATCCAGTGGACTTGAGTTTATAAAGACATCCAAGCTAGGTACATATATATATACATATACATTGTATACACTTATGGATGTGTTTATAGATAATGTCTGCGGTGTTGTCCTAGTTCAGGACCTAGTTTCAGATTATTTATTGTAGCCGCATGAAGACCTCGATATGACTTCAAATAACGCTTATAACACTTGTGCTTTGGCCAATTGTTCAATATATATATTTATATGCTAACGTAAGACACCACTTACGATGACTAATAAACCCGTGAATATAATTATCTTAAGATAAGAATAATATATCGTTGAATTTATGAGTAATGTTTTGAAGCAGTTAAAATTAACTCAAAGAGAAAAAAATATCAACAAAAAATTTTTCAATATTATAGTTGCTTTGTTTATTTTTTTCTTAGCTAAATATTCATTTGAATATATTTAGATATTAATATTATAGTTGTGCGCCAATCATGTATTTCAGTGAATTTAAATTATTCAGGTTAAAAACATAAATTTACTTTTATAAATTCCAACATAGAATTTATTTTATCTAGCAAGCAGAAGTTGTAACTCAGCAGGTTTTTTTTCTTCAATTTTTTTTTGTTTTTTTGGTATGTATAACTTTGGAATAAATATGTGTATATATAATTTCCGCCCAATTTGAAATTCTCAAGTTCGTTCACCTGAATGAACGTGATGACCATGACGATAAAATTAACGTTGATTTGTACATACCACAAGAAATAACCACATTTGTCCCTGACCCGCACCATTCTTAGTTTGAAGAAAAAAATAAATAAATAATTTCAATGCGTTAAAATACACACCACATGCACATTAAAATTCTATTCTTTTTCTACTGGTATATATTTAGCAAGTAGAATACTGTGATGAGGTATGAAGATATTGTACCCAACTACCAAACGAATATTTTATTTTAAAGTTACGTTGTTATACGAAAATATATTGAATATTAATTCACATAAAATTATACAATGAACGTCATATATATTGCTAACTGCGTAACTAATGTCATTATAATTATTTGATCGACTAAATAGTAAACAAAAGTTAAAGAATCTGGCGATCGCTTGTTGCGATACCGAATGTAAACAAATATACGTGAAATATAGCTAGACGAAGTGCACTGCATATATATATATGTATATATATATATATATATGTACGCTCATAAATCGTGATATTAAAATAAATTGTGAGATATACTTGGATAAATATTAAAATAATATGAATATTTTAAATTCGAAATTGTGCTCAGAGAAAGCAAAAGTCGAATGAGAAATTTTTTTTAAAACCAGGTTGAGGAAAAGAATAAATAATAATTATTTTCCTAGTGCTTTAATATATATTTTTATTATCTATATTTGCAGTAGTATATTTTACACATCAAAGACATCGTCTTCATCAATTGAAGAATATATAAATAAATAAATACTTATACCAGTTTTATTCGAGTAACAAAAAAGTGGTCGCTTGTAAATTTAATTGCGAAAAAAAGAGAAACACTCAAGACACATTTTTCCTCAATCGTTCGCCAAATTTAGCGAATTATCATTTATAATTAAATTCTATTGCAACACAAGTACGAGAGGCGAACGAAAGAAAGAGAGATTGAGAGGGAATTATCACCAATGACAGAATAAAGTGTGTTGCACATTAAAACTCGATGTGTGTGACGAGTAACCAATCGATGAAAGATATATACGTCAGGGCCATCACATTTAGCCGCAAGAATTAATTCACCACCGTCTTTTCATCCTTAATCTAGTCACATATGTTTAATGTATATTAATCAGACAAAGTAAATAGAAAATTAATTGAGCAGTAGAAAGAATTGTATGGGAATAAGGATTTTAAAAATTGCTGAAATCAATTGTTCATTTTTTTTTTCAGATTCAAGTATAAAAAATTATATTTCTAAAAATCGTTGGGCGATCAATGGTTATACTTGTATTGTTATACAAGTGTGTATTACAAAAAAGCTTTCTTACAATAAACTAATTTTAAATTAAAATTATTTCTCTCATATTTTCACTCTCATATATATATATATACATATACACACCATATGTGTGATATTTTTAAACAGCCTTTATACAACATACTATTCTTAATATTACTATGTTTGAAAATTTTCAATTGTTCATATCACACGCATGCCAATACACTCATTAGTGAATGAGATTAATGAATAATAATGATGATAATGCACTGATATGTTTTTGTATATTTTTAATTTCTTTATTATTTAACTCGTATTTTATTAAAAAAGATTTATTTGTTTATTTTGGTTCATTTGTTCGTTTTTCAAACGAAAGCCACGATGTAAAGAAATGTATAATATATGTTTTAATTTTTTTTAATTTAATCAAGACTTTTCAAGTTCATATGATCTGACACAATTGTGAAATAAAATAAATAAATGTATAAATAATAGTATTATATATCTAAGTTGACAGAAAAAAAATGATGATAAATATTTGCACAATTTTATTCAACAATGATTAAAATTCATGCCGGAAATCGTAATAGTATTATATTTATAAAGTTTTTAGCAAAATTTCGTTTACTAGAACGAATTATTTTTATTTACGATGATCATGAAATACTTTTTCTCTTCACAAAAAACGCCGTG
The DNA here is from genome assembly GCA_030347285.1 of Microctonus hyperodae. Lineage (NCBI taxonomy): Eukaryota > Metazoa > Arthropoda > Insecta > Hymenoptera > Braconidae > Microctonus > Microctonus hyperodae. Next base: position 3,644,375 of record JAQQBR010000004.1, read on the forward strand.
ATAAATTACTCTAACACGACTTACAAGTGAACAATTGTATACATACATAGAGAATATTTTTAATAACCCCGACATGAGATTCGTGGTAAAACACAGCCGTTTTCAGATTAAAATAAAAATTACAATGAAATTAATTCTTTACGTTACTTTTTTTTCTCATTGTTAATCAAATAACTAAAGAGATACGTAAAAATAATTAACACAATAACAAAGTGTTCCATCACACAATCGTGACAATTTGGAATACAAACAAATATAAATAAACAAATCAAGAAATTATTTATAATTTTTTGCTGTCAACAAAACTTTTTTCCTGAAAATAAAATATCTTTTGTTCGTATTTTTCACGACATTCACTCTATTCAATCCAACAGGAGCATGCATATAAAAAATGCTATTAAAACTTAATTATCAACGTACAAATTCACATTAATTAAACTGAACTTATAGTTCATACATATTTAATCGCAGGTACTACACCAGTTTCAAAATGATGGTGCATCGGAACAAACGCAAAATCATTTATATATTCACAATGTCCGTATAAAAATCTTTCTATTACAATTTACATTTTTTTGAAACTATATTTAATAATACGTTTTTGTTCATTAATTTAATTATATTATATATTATATGTACAACTATTTTAATATTTTTTTCCTTGCGTTAGGAGTTGGTTGCACTTATCACTGAGTCATATAAAATATAAATGTATATATTAAAAATACAAACACGCGCATGTGCGTTTATCACGATTACAAAAATATCACATCGAAAAACACTGTGACAATTATATTTTTCAATATTTTAACATTTTAGTGATGATGTAAATGAAAAAAAAAAAATTTATACCATAAGGATATTGCTGAAGATGATTATAATGATGACCATGATATTTGTTGCGTTATAAAGATGATCCTTTAATCCAACGTCTTCATTTTATATATTATATAAAATATACACTATATCACAGATTGCATTTTGGAACACACTAACTAATGCGTTTCCGCAGTTATATTGTTTCATGACGTCATAACTTCCATCTTTGATTCACCATTAATCTTGATATTTAGTTTAGCTGAGGAAACATATCATTCCACACTTTTCTCAATACCAAATCAATAACAATCGATGCGTCCTCAATTGAATCATGTGTACCAATTTGTACACAGCGGTCTAATTCCTTATATACTACTGTTTTAAGACTCATTCTTATTGGCAAAATATTATTTTTGTTTGTCAAATATTTGTCTTTAAATAATATACTTGTATCAATTACTTTTGAATGTATAATTCTTAATGCTCGTAGATCATTCTCTAAACCATGTCCTACTAAAATAGTTTCCGATGAAATGAATGACGTCATGAACTGGTGAACATCCTCCAATGTTGTTGTCACACCAATCATATGCTCTTCAGTAATACCACTGAAACGTGTCGAGTAATCGTAAATTTTTCCATTAGGTTTAACATATGTATCATACACAATGACACCACAAATATCAACAATAGTGACACGAGTGACTTCAAGTCCATATGCGGTGTAACACATCTCACAATCTATTCCGTAGACACCATAATCTCCATCTTCCGCCGTATAATTAGGAGGAGGCGTCTGTAAGAACCCATCATAGTAACCCAAATTGGGTGCCCAGGTGTTCCACACATGAACCGCTGCTCTTTCGCACCCCCGACTATTAGCGATATTGTTACCGCAGCATGTCCATTCATCATTATAAGTTTGTGTAGTGCGATATTTCCCCCAGTGATAAAAGCATTCTTCAACATGAAAATGTTCACCTCTTTCATCAGTATAAAATATTTTTCTGCAACGTGCGCATTCTCTTTTAACTTCATATCTTATTAATGGCTTTGAGATAGTAAGACTATTAAAATCTGCTAATTGCATATCTTCATCTGATTCAGAAGGTGTTCGTGACGATTCTCGTTCTGGTTCTAAATCTGAATTCGCCTCTGATTCACCACTACCAGTGCCACTATCAACTTCATATGCAGTTTTGTTGCAATGACTTGGTACAAATTCGCGTGCATTAACATCCAAATGATGAGGCTTTCGATCGCGCTGAATCGCATAATCTGGTATTGGTGAATAGGTCTGACAAAAAAACCAAGCTCGATCACAATATAACGAATCTACTTCTGGATAACCATAATATCTTAACTGCTCAACAGTTAAAATTTCTTTATTTAACATTTTTGTTAATATAGCATTGCTTAATTGTGATAATTTTGTTCTTTCTGCGCTATGTGACTCTGTACACGTAGTTCCAATCATTGGTCTTCTTTCAATACTAACGTTATTATTAAACTGACCTCCGTTATTAGTCGTTGTAGTTTTCACAGCACTATTAACACAACGTTTTTTATTTTTCTTATTGTTCATTCTGTGATTATTCAATGATTTTTCATGTTTCATATTGGCACTACCACTTTTTGAAGAATCACTGTTATTTAGAGATCTATTATTACGATTGCCATTGGCGACATGATGCTGACTCGATTTAGCCATTTTTTGGCTCTCTTTATAATATCCTGATGTTTTTTTGCTCCTGGTGATGTTGCTTCTGCTGCTATTGCTACTGCTGCTGCTGCTGCTTCTGCCATTCTCCACATCACCTTTCGACGCCAAGCCGCAATCTTTATGTGGATACACAAAACAAACGTGTCAGACTTTCACTCACTCTAATAATTTTCATTATAATTAAATTATTCATGTGCTATTATTGAGCTGATTTGATATATATCAAACTTCAAAACAAAAAATATAATGATAATGAACTAACCCACGCTTTATGTCCTTCCAAAAGTAGTATTTTTTTACCAACTAATTAAAAATTTTAATTTGTTAATTAATGTTAATAAGAAATAAGGAAAAAGGATAGGAACTTACTAAATGGATAAAATCAGTGGAAAATCATGATCATGCACATGCAGGATAGAGCAAGGAAAAAGAACCGGAAACAGGATGATAATTCCTCTTTGATGTTAACTTACATTTAAACATTTGAAATGTTTTGTCAATTTCCAAACCCTGATGATATATAAATAATATTAAATAATATTTTAGTTCATTAATTTATTATATGCACGTTTGCTAATAGATGAAATAATTTTCGTTGATAAATTTGTTATGCTGCTTTGACAGTTTGACTATTTTTTATTTAATAAATACACGTTTGAATGTAATAATTATTCATGTGATAAATGGATCCGAAGTTGTCGAAAGCTTATCTTCAACTGAAAGAATTTAGTATTAACGTCGACGCGTTAAGAAGCCAATGGAGGGAAAGAACAATATGACGTTATAGAATCTAGTTCGATATAGCTGTTCAAGGGTCTATTACGACATTTATGTGTATTTTGTAGATTATGACGACAGCATTTCATATAAAACCACAGGAGCAGTTGAATTAATAATTAGTATTATGATATAATAAATGCCATTACTTATATAGATTAATAGCGATTCATAGAAATTAATCTTAATGATGAAAAAAAAGTATATTTATACGCATTGTGAAACTTGATAATAGTGATAATGGATCAATTGAATTTTCTTAAGGGAAAAAAATAATAATTGACAATTAGCGATTAATAAGCTATGAAGAACGAATTCAAAAAACACATTGAGTGATAAAGTTAACTTGATATTTTACTTATTTTATAAATAAATCTTGTCACACAGTTGAATAGAATTAAACGCATCAATGTATGTATATGTACCTCAAAGCGACTAAAACGAGAAAGAATAAAAATTATATATCTGCTTGGAGCAGAAAAAAAAAGTATGATGATAACGGGAAATACGATTTGTGTTCACACGGTTATTCAATACCGTTGGATCATTATGAAATTGTTGAATCATGGTGGAAATTCTATTTCTTCCGTTCTTTCTTTCTCTCGTTTTCTTTCGTTCACCTCAACTTCTTACAAAATACTCAATATTTATCGCCAGTGAATTGCATAAATACTGCCATCATTTGTAATCAAGCTTTTTCCAATAAACAAAAATTATATTTTAATTTTTTCCTAATATCATTCAATTTATTTATTTTTCTTTCATATCAGTTTTCTTCATTATTCGTAACTATATATTTTTCATCAATATCACCAGATATTTAATCATAATAATCTTTCGAATAACATTGATTACGAAACCCTGCACTTACGACGTTCACAGGCATTCATCTTGCGTCATTGCAATCGATCTTGATAATAAATTAAAATGAGAATTTGATGATAAACCCACATTCGATTGAGCGTATCATCAATTAATTTTTTTTTTAATCAAATAATTTTAAGGGCTAACTGAATATGCGTCACAAATGGATCATCGCAGCATTTTTCTTTATTTATTGTCAATTATATCCAGAAGTAGTATTTATTACTCTTTTATTAATATTATAAAAATAATGCGGGGTCGACTATATTCACTTCAATAAATATTATAGGAACAATTACTCTTTAATTTTCTATTAATTTAATTTATTAGAAAAAAAAAAAATAATTTTCTAATAGCTCAAATATATGAAATAATAATAGAAGAATAAGAAAACAGAAAAAAAATACCTAGAAATTTATTTGTAAATATATACTTGTATAAATATTATTCAGAAATAAAATATTCGTCATGAGTCAAAGTTGGATTATTGAAAGAAAAGATTCAGACATATAGTTTTAAGGATAAAAACAAATTTTTCAAAAGTTGAAATATTTGAATTTATAATGGCCTTGAAAAGTTTATCATTTTTTTTTTTCAAGGTCTCGACGTAATATATACAATCATATCTAATCAAACATGAAGAATTTAATATTTTTCTGACTTCGAGGTTGACCGTGATCAGGATTTATAAGATTATATTTTCAAAGTCCAACAATTATAAAAAAATTAGTCGAAAATTCTTTTTCAAATCCAAAATGACTTTTTTAATTTAATATATTTTTATCATAATGATTCAAGCAAATACTTTTGGCAAGCTCCATATATTCATGCAATAAGGGAAATTCATGCAATAAGAAGAAAGCATATTTTCACATTCAAATTTGGCTAAATAAACTCTGGCGCATTTTCGGGAAAATTAATTTGAACGAAGTAGCTATATTATTCATCGCATACATATACACTCATACTCAATAATTCTCTTTTCGCTCTCAATTATGTCCTTTGAAAAAAATGTCTGGACTCTGTATATGATTCAAGACAAGCTTTATAATATATAACATCCGTGGAGAATCGTAAAACGTGAGTAACGGTAGAGCCGAGTGGGTTACTGTGGCTATATACTTGAGAACACGATCGTTGCTCTGCAAACCCCGTTATTGCAGAATATATACATCTACATCATGCGGTATATATGTATATACATAACCACGCGTATATTATAACTTCAACTTCACTGTTATTTTCATCATGATCAATAATGTACATATCATAAATATGTAACCAAAATAAAAGCAAATATTTTTGTTAATTTTTCTAATTTTTTTTTCAATCACAAATAGTTAAAAGTAGAAAAATTATAGAAAATATATTATGTAAGTCCTGGCGCAAGAAATATTTTAAATGTGATTATGTCGATTATTTAAATTTCAGCTGATTGAAAAACATTTTTTTTTATGTTTCCTCATGGTCGTATTTGGTCTCGCTGTCTAATACATTTTGTTGTAACCTTCATCAACATTATTATCAGCATCATTAAAAAGCGTTTATATGCCAGCTAAATAAAAACACACTTTTTTGACATTGAATGTAAATTGAAATGCGAATACACACGCACACACCCATCTATTGACAAAATCAATGACACAAAAAATTCCATGACGATCATTGAATTATAAAAGTATCAATATTGTGTTTCATAAATAAAATATACGTTTATCCTGATCAACTTTTATCTTTTTATTTTTTTTTACTTTTATAAAATATATTAGAAAAATGAGTAAAAGTATAAGTAAATAAATGAAGTATGTCTATAGAAAATGAGACGAGTATATCTATGAAAGGATGTGAAGTAGCAGTGGGTCAAATTTACGCAAAATTATGGGCATAGAACGAAGAAGTTGAGCTTTCTCGTGCTGAATAACTTTATAGTTACTGGAACAAGTTGAATGTATATATAAATACACGATGAATAACTGATCCACTTCATGACTGATCATAATCACATTAGTGCTCATTCGCTATAATTTTATTTACTAACAAAATTTATGTAAACCTGTATTATCATCTCTATTCTCAACTGATGTACATCACCTGTAATATATTTTCTTATTTATATATTTTCCATTGTACTTTGTAACACAAAGTTCCGGTGACAAATAGCAATTTTTTTTTTCTTTTTCTAAAAATATCCTTACACACATGAACAATAGCAAGAGAAGAAAAAAAGACTTGAAACCGCAATAATTAGCCGGACGCATCACCGTTAAATGATGATTGGTTTAAAAAAAGAAACACTAATTTCAAGGCAATCTGCAATTTAACATTATCTTAATTTCTGTTTTGGAATCAAAACAATGTTGACGACTCGGTTCAAGAACTTGAACTTGAATTGTTTGGAGAGAAAAAAAAACATAAAAGAAAAAATTATTCACATCTATAGAAACAATTTTTTTTTCTTTTTTGTATAACCCATTTAAACAATTCCCAAATTAAGAAGTAAAAGAGTGTCAAGAACATTATTGAATCATTATGTTCAATTTATATAATGTTTACAAACATAAAAATACGAATGTAACTTGTAATATGACTGGCACAATTGAATTTATTCATCAGTTAATATCCAGGAAATTTATATGTATGTATATCACAAAATAAAAATTAATTTAAACCCATTATTTATTTGTATAAAGTTAAAAAAAAAATATTAATAAATCAGTATCAAAAGATATTTGATTTAAAAAGTTTTATAATTGTAGTTACAATCGAATATAGATATAATGTATAATTAAAAAAAAATGATAGTAAGAAACTATATAAAAGCCAAGAATTTTTCAGTCTAATAATAATTTTCACGTTTAAAAAAAAATTTTATTTAGAAAAAACACAGTAATCTGATTGACCCTGACGTTCATCTAAACATAACAGTATATGTTTTTTTTTCAAAGCCCCCCACAAACAAAGTCTCCTCCCTATATAATTTCTTATTGATGCACTTACAATTGATCGATTTCTCTCTGTACTTGACCTACATTGAAATTGGTGTCTATCAACCGTGGACTTGTCGAGAATTAGTTGTTGCATTGTCCCCAATAATTGAACCGAATTAATATTTGTAATTGAATATCAATTATATTGATTTTAAACGCATGATTACATTTTTATTAATTTTATGTAATTAACAAAGAGAGAATCATCGAATGATTTTTTTTTTTAGTTATCACAGCCGTGTTTAATTGATTATTTGTGAACTAAAGCAGACGAAGAGCGTAAAATATGATTGACTATAATAAATAGAAGATTTTGCCATGCCAAAGAGTAGAATTATTCAATTGTAATAATTAAATATTATAAAAAATAATGAATATCTTGTTGAAACTACATTGCAGGAATGATTTTACAGTATGGGAATTTGATATTAGGGTAGAACCTTCACCAAAAAAAATTAAGGTTAGTCAAGAGGAAGAAGATTGGTTAAATTCAATTTAAAACAAAGAAGAGATAGTAATATTTATAATACAATTTGTACTCTACATACCATCAGCAGAACTTGCGAGAAATTTTCCATTACTAGCAAAATCCATATCGAGAACAGTTCCAGTGTGGCCCTTGAGTGCTCCAATCATCCACTTGTGAGTAAAATCTCGTTGAGCTTCTCGGCGCTTTTTATTTCTTCCACGTTTATTCCCACCTTCGGAACTATTTGGATTCACTGCTGTATTATTTGATGCTGCTTTTATCTTTGCACTAGTACTATTCGTACTGTTGGAATCGGTTGCTTTAGCTTTGAGCTCGTTTACATCTTTGAACACAAAAAAAAAATAAAAATAAATTAATATAAGTTGTTTGCTGATTTGTATAATTCGTTATTTGAAAATTTATATTTATTTATAAATAAAAATTAATATTATTATTTGATATTAATATTTAATTATTCATGATTATTATTAATAATATTTCATAAAAATTATAATAAAAAAAATTGATTTATATAAATATTTTCGCATGACCCAAGTATTAAATAATTGATTATACCATTCAAAATTTAACTATATTTTTATGTTAGTAACTATAATCTTAGAGCGATAATCACAGCCGCAATTATTGGATTTGTTATTGTTGTAATTAAGTATAATGAAGAAAGTAAAACTATTTAGTCATATATAAGCTCGCTTACTTTTAAAATAGATTATCTTAATTATCATAGATATATTATCTTGCAGGTTAAGTCAAGGATTCAGCATGTGGCAAATAAGTGAAATGAATTTTTTATCAAATTTATTAATTTTTTCATGATTTCACAGAAAAAAATCCCTTAGCAAACATGACCTTAATTTCGAAATGAAATATAATTATAATTTTTTATAAATATATTATATATTTATAAACTGTTGTGACAAACATTTATTATTATTTTTTATCATAACTGAGTCATATAAATTTTCCATTTTTTCATTTAAGTATTACAAGTTAAATTAATTAACACTGATAAATGATCAGTGTATTTAAATATTGATAGCTGAGACTGTACACTTGTGATAACACATGTGTGTAACATTAAGAAATAAAATTAACATTTAATCATTTGATGATAGTTATTTTTATTGTATAAATGAAATTTTTACATGGAAAAACGTGACATTATTTTTATTAAATTATCAGGGAGACACACCAGACTCAGACAACAATATAAATGCTGACGTGACTTTTTTGCGATCAGTGTTTTTTTAACGTTTATTTATCTGTCACTTGTGATGCGATATCATTACTCTTGACACATAAAAATGAATTTAATCATTAATAATATACCTTTATTTTTTTTTTTAATCGAACGCCATTTTATTCTTCCGTCAAGTTTCGTCAAGATAATTAAATTCAAATTAACAACAAATAAACGGCATTCAAAAAAAATAATGATTTATTCTGGAACAATTATCATTGTCGTAAATAAAATTTTCTTCAAGTGCAGCTGTACTATCTGTAGAATATCTACTGCAATCTTGATTGATCCATACCCTCATAATTCATTTCTCAAAATTATCGCCGGTATTATTAACACATAATTATACTATAATGTGTCACCAAATTTCTGTTGCTTAATTACACCTTAATAGATGTCTGTCACAAATCCTCATTCATTATATAAATAAATATCCAATGGATTATTAACATAATGGCCTTCTTCGACAAATAATTGACATGCGTATATTAATTTATTAGATCCTTTGTACTGCCTATATATGAACTATAAATATTTATTTCAAATTTCTACCCCCATTCTTTACCTAATATTAATGAGATTCAATTAAAGTAATAAATTAAAAAGAAATAAAAGTAATTAATTTTTCCCAAATACATTTCTCCAAAATGTGCGGTTCTTAAATTTTTCTTCAATAATTCAAAGACATATGTATATATAATTATCATATGAATAAATATCTTCAAAATATTTCAGCAATGATTATAGTGTACAATGAATGATAATATAAATAAAAACTCATTAGCCCGAATTCCATTTTATAAAAAAGGTAATTAATTTTTTCGAATATCCCACAACGTTTTTACATCAATCTAAATGAAATACATTCCAAACAACAAAATAAATTAAATTTATAAAATATAAACATGATAAAGTAAATTTTTTTCCAATGAATAAAATAAAATAATAATTATTATTATAATTATAACTGTAAATAATTTGTGTATCACTTAAATTAATTTTTAATTCAACGTATACACAACATGTATAATATAAACACGTGCTAATTTTACCAGCCTTGTATACCACGATCACGAGTGTGATTTATAATTTTCCTGCTTTTTTTTTTCCTTTCTATCTTTCTTATACAGTATTTGATGCGCTACCACGTGGTCAATAAATAATTCCTATCATACCGCGACAATTCGATGTTTTACCATAAGGAAAATCCTTTATCAATTTATATTATATAAATATTCATAAATTATAAAATGAATAAATTATATTTATTTATCATTCGATCTATATTTCAGTTAATACATAAACCATATTTTTTTTTATCATGACTGATGTCTGAATACAAGTTCGTGATTAGGAAAAAAATTTCGATCATTTTTTAATTTATTATATGAATATGTATATTTATTTTTTTCTTCAAAAATTATTGAGTGAAAATGATAATATTTAAATTGTAGCTTGGGGCAAATAAAAATGGGAGTGAAATATCACATATATTATGCATTTCCTTTTCTCTTTTTTTTCTCTCTCTAATTAATTGCTTTTATTATATAGTGAAATTCCACATGAACCGTTGTTCTCAAGAGAGGAAACGAAACAAATATAAATATTTTATTCTTTCTTCCTCTCTAATTCTCCCCTCTTTATTTATTCTTTTCTTATATTAGCTGTCGAGACATACTCCAAGAGGTGGCCACCTCCGAGTCTCTTTTCTGCTTAACCATGCGGTGTCTCCTGCTTCGTTACACGCAGCTGCCGCCAAAAAAGGTGGCCAATGTATTCTGAGAATACTATAAAGAGCAAGTGATAGAGGGAAACGTGAGAGAACAGGATAAACTCCACTATGATATTCATCATCATCGGCATCAATGCGAATTTATATCCAATAATTATTCATTTAATTTGGAATTTTTATTATTTAATCAACAATAAAATTGTGGAATTTATTCTCAGGGATAATGACTCATTTTTATAATTTAATTCTAATGAAAATTCTTTATCTCAGCTCGCCAAAAAAA
>JAQQBR010000004.1:3657410-3670677 GCA_030347285.1 Microctonus hyperodae
TTTTTTTTTTATTTTTTTTTTTTCATTATATTATTTATAACTTATTCAACAGGTTCATAACATAGTACAAGTTGTATATGTATATATTTAAGTATGTAAATTTAGTGCCTAAGTAACAATATTTTTATAAATTATATATTTATGTTCAATAAAATTGCGTATACTACATGAATATTATATATTTGATTTATTTAATTTTGTATTATCGTATTAATTTTCAATTTTCATCATTTATTGTATATGAATATTTATATGTATATATTGATGCCTTTTTTATTATTGTATTTTTTTTTTTATTATCGGAGGTTGAACGATAGTGTCAACGACTTGCTGCAGTTATTTTAATACGCATTTATGTGTCCTCACGTTGCGTATTTTTTTCTTTATGTATATACTTGTATCGTAAACCAATTTGCCATCGTTGTGATATTATGCTTTTTTTTTTTATAATTTATTTATCGCGGCGAGGTCGCGCACAAGTTCGATGGCACGAGGGTAAAATTGTCGACTACAATGGACGTGATATTTATATAAAATAAAAATAAAAAATAGGAAAAAAGAAAGGAGTGAAGATATTGGCTACTATACGAGTAAAAACATGTAGTAATATATGTATCGGAAGACAATTGTTTATGGGTGTATTAGTATTGAAGTATGTGTAAAGAATTTATAAATAATAAATAACAATCACATGTATTTGATTTCATTTAACATGAATATAATGTACACACATTATATTTTTATTTCCTTATTATATTCCACATTTTATTATTTTGCAATACCACTTACAATCTTTACATCAAACAATCGAATTTTAAATACTTATTTATTTTTTTTTTTTCATTTAAAGCTTCAAGGTTATTTAATATTTTTTTTCCCCATATTTATATATATAAACACGGATGAAAAAAGTGTAATGTAACACAAAAATTGATAACAAACAATAACAAATTGTGACATTATGTCGACATGACATTAAATATTTCAAAAAAAAAAAAATATTGACGTTAAAAAATTAAAAAAACAATACAGAAAAAATATTTAATTATAATTTGCATTTTTTTTTTCCTGTTTAATATTGAACAAACATCAACACGCAACTGGACGAATTTTGATTTATAAAAAATATATAAACGTTATATCTGTTGTTATATTATTTTTATATTCACATATTTATTTATATACATATGTATGTTTATATGCTAATGGTATATATATATATATAAACGTATATGTATAAAACTGCCCCTTTTTTCATGGCAATCATCCAAGTCATCGAACGTTCGGGCATATTTCTAAATTTATCGTTAAGGTTGTTGCCCCTTACAAACTTTACCAGGGCTTCATATAAATATCATATACATATATCCGTATATCTAATGCATATATAAAACAAAGTAATCTGTTATAAAGTATTCACAAATCTACTGAAAGTCGAGAGGAAAAAAAATATAAAAATGAACCGAGGACAGAGATTATAGTATACACCTATAATTATTATCAACAAGGACAAATAAAAACATTCGTAAACAAAAGAAAGGTACGATGCGATCAGCATTTTTAAAAAATTTTGAGAGCTTCCAAGTGTTAAATATTTATATACATTTAATTATTTCATGTGAGGATGCGATGAAGGTCAAACATCATCTTGGTAGAATGCATTTCAATGTGTAAGTTATAAGAGAAGAAAAAAAAATAAATAAAAGATATTTATAAAGGAAAAAAAAAAATTTATTAATTTTCGATGTTTGAGAATGATAAATGGTAAGAGAAAAAAAATAAGAGATAAGGAAAATAATACAATTAATTGTTTATTAAACGATATGGTTGATAAATGGTAAATTTACATCGGATGTATCCTTCAACAATGATTCTTTTATTATTATTTTAAATGATGATAATAATGTGGGAGAATTTATTAAATATTATTATGTGTATTATTTGTTATGTATATATTTATATACATTAATTTACATGTGTGATACTCAGATTTATCTGTCTGAATAATAAATTAGTATCTCCGTACACGTGGACGTAAAAAGCGCGCGAAATAATGTACGTCACGATAATATTTTTTTTATCATTTAGATATACACATAGACGTATATATATAAATGTATTATAAGTACCAATACAATGTATATAAAAATATATATTTTTGTTTGTGTACACCTGAAATTTGTCATTGGCAATACGCCACACGATTTAACAAGTGCGCAATAATTTTCATTGATTTTTTATATTTTGAATTTCACTAAAAAAAAAAAATAATAAATAACAGATTAAAATATTTCTACAAGAAAATAATTCTACATAATCTCAATGATTAATTTCATAATATTGTTTATTTGGTAATCAATGAATTTTTATTATATTTTTATGACATAATAATATACAGATGTGAAAGAAAAAATAATAAATACGAAACATTGAAAGGCAACGCCATTATTTATATTTATTTTGAATAATATAGTGTATTATATATTATGCTTGTATTCAAAACAAAAATATATCCACGTGTGTTGAACCCACGTGTCGATTTAAATCCCCTCAACAAACATACAACGCATTATATTTTTATTTATAAAAAATTATCACGCAAATAAATAAATATAAAAATTATATAAACTCACCTGACATTTTAATGAACAACCCATTTTATAATCAATAAATATATTATCCACTGATTTTTCATTATTATATCCATAAAAAAAAAAAATAAATAAAATATTTTTTCATACGCAATAATTATCATCACATCAATAAACCAATAAATATTTCGACACATCATTTTATCATCCTCTAATCTCAGAAAAAAAAAACAATAATATAATTTATAACTAAAATAGTTAAAGATATATTACATTTTGTTTGATCTACATTTGTCGCAATCACAATGGAAACTGAACTTTGCCACTTGTACATTACGTCGAGGAGAATATATACGCACATGTGTGTATCGCGGTATAGCTGGAGGTGGTGAAGCAAAAATATATGTATATATATATACATATTATATAGAACTACAAAGAGAATCACTAACAATAAAATGCGTGCGTCTTAACCACACGACGATGAGGCTCTGTTTCATGTCAAGAGGCAAAGAGAAAGACTCGATCATCGTGGGTAATAAGTATAAGAGAGTACAGAGACAAGAATAAAAAGCCGCAACAGAATGAGAGTTATATACATACTTACATATATACATGTAGATATATTATACTATCACAATCGTGATGTGTATATTGTATCAAGGTGTGTATACACACTGATGAGTCACGAAAGCATCTCTTCATCGGCAATGACGCGTTCTTATGAAAGAAAAATAAATAAAAAAAAATAATCTCAATGCGAATGTAATTCAAATGTATACGTACAGTTTGTTTGAACCAACAGAATTTATAAGCTTGATATTTATGTATTGTATATACGTTTATGTATAGATATATTTATATTTATGTAAATATAAATGCGTATGTGTGAATTTATATTTTTATATTTGTATATAGTTTTATTTGCGGGAGAGAATTGAGGTAGACTTCGGGGCTATTGACACATAAAAGTCGTTCAATGGCACACAACAGTCATGATGAGTTTATATTTATGTGTTGGTGTTTATGTGTAGAATATATATATATATATATATATATATATATATATATATATATATATATTTGATAATAGACTGTAAGATGCGCGGATGGAAACGAGAGAGAAATGAATAATTATATGGTGGAAAGTGAATTGTGCGAGGGCGTTTGGGAGATAATGAGTTTAATATGATAAAGTAGATGTTGATTAAATAAAAAAATAAAATATCAGAATATTCTACATTTGTGTACTTGTGGATTTTTATTAAATTGTTTGTTTATTATTTTTCATTCTTGGGATTTATTTATTTTTTTTTTACTTTGGTTTTATAATCCCACACAGCTTTTTGCGACCTTGTCTGGTACTTTATATATACACTGTGACGTTGGGGGATATTGATAAAAAAAATATAAATGCAGATAAATAAAGTTTTCATTGATGAAATTAATGGCACATTGTATAGATATGTACATATATGTGTGTGTGTAAAAAGACAGAGATAAATTTAATTCTTCTAGGTCACGGAACTCTGATGCGTATTGTCATTGCGGTCAGGATTAAATTCCTTGTTTAATTTTTTTTTTATATTGTGATTACCTGTTTTTTATTTTTGTTATATTCATCAGAGATTTTTTTTTTATATTTAACATGTGTATGTTTAATATCTCATAAAAAAAATATATTGGTTTGGCTCATTTGTTGTTTGGATGATTGAATTGTTTTTATATTTGATTTTGTCAGAGTCTAAATTATTTTAACGCTCTTTTCAAATCATATTTATGCATTTGTGTATTTCATTGTATATAACTTTATTTTATTTGTAAACGGTTGCTTGTAAAAGTTTGAGGATTAAGCTAGATGTAAAGATAGCAATAAAACTATCAAAAATGCTTTTTAAATATTCCCATAGATGTGTATCTGTTCCATATAATACACTTGTCATAATTTATCCCCATTACATTTTCTCATGGCCATTTTCGGCCTGGTTATATAAGATCTATAGATTTTATTATCAAGATAATTTTAATTTGTTTTTCATTATTTTACACATATGATGAAAAATCAATTTGTTAAGAATATTATCACAAATATAAATATTCATATTTCCTGTATTTTTTTTAACGTGGATAAAATTTAAAAAAATTTTATTCTATTGAAGCATTATAATTGCATAGAGGAAAAAAATGAAAATAATCCGATATTTATTTGTTCTTTTTATTGGGCTGTATATAATAATGATTAAAATTCGACAATCATTTTATTGGAACTTTGCCTTGAAAATAAATTAAGTATACATTGTCATAGTCACATGATAATTTTTGTGGTGGCGATTAATGAATAAATTTTAACTATTACATCAAATTGTGAAACAAATTTTTCTAAGAATTTTCATTATTTATGTTCATTCGTCGACGTTGCCATATTGTATCGCGTATACGAATAAAAAATGTTGAAAGTCATTTATGCAAAATATCACAATCAAAATTCAAACAAAATTCCCGCGCCAAGCGTACCACACTAATGGCGGCTTCTTCCGAAGTATCAAAATTAAATACAAACACTCAATAATCATCTTCCTGATATGTATAAAAGAATAAATATATATAATTTCTCATTCACTATTTAATTCTAATATTATTCAATCCATTTTACGTAAGCTGGCATTTTTTTTTCATCATAAAATAAATTGTCAACACATAGAAACTTCGAGAAAAATCGGGATGCGCAGCCTGATATATAGGTATACGTATGTATGAAGAATAAGACGCTTGCGCCGTTGTTGCCTACGTATAATGCGTAAAAACTTATGCAACCTTATCGACTAAATTTCATTTCCCAGGCGCATCACGCTCAGATTTTCACAAGTAATCAAGAGTAAAACACGTACTGAGTGTTACAGTCAATTGTAACAACGCGAGTCACGAGCTCTAATACAATATTAATCAATTCAATTGCATCAAATAATTTAAATATCACTAAAAAATGGGACGACGAGGACGATCTGCAGCAGCACCATCCAGACCGTAAGAATATTTTTATACCATATCATTAATATTCCTTTAAAAAATACATCGTAAATTTCCATTTGTGCAGTAGAAAATTCTCCAAGCCACACATTTTTCATTATGAATATGCTCTATGAATAGTTACGTCACAGTTTCAAGGTCCAAAGTATATTTTATAAACGAAAAAAAAAAATGAAAAATTAATATTAAATTAATGACATTGAAAATAATGATTTCATAAAAATTGATTATATTTTCTCTAGAATTATTTATTACAATAATTTTTTTTTTTCAATAATTTTAGAGTTAGGCGTGCAGCACCGCCACCAGCTCGGGTTCCAGCTGCAGCACCACCATCAACACCAATGATGGCTCAACCTCAGCAGCCATCTCTTATGGGACAAATGGCAGCTACTGCTGGAGGAGTCGCTATTGGACATACAATTGGACATGCTGTTACTGGTTTATTCAGCGGTGGTGGTTCAAATGAACCTGCAGCAGTTGCTGCTCCAGCTGCAGCACCAATTGCTCAACAGCAATCTATGCCCAGTGCACAAAATGGTGGTGCTTGTGCTTGGGAAATGAGACAATTTATTGAGTGTGCACAGGGACAATCTGATTTGACACTCTGCGAGGGATTCAATGAGGCTTTACGCCAATGCAAGATGACAAATCGTGAGTCTTTATTTTATAATAAATATTTTTACTCAACATTTATTATTGCCAAAATGATTCTAATATGATTATTTCTTCTTTATTTTCAGAGATGTAAGCTGTCAGTATATGGAGACTATAGAAAATTAGATGAAAAAAAAATTCAACAATAATATTGAATTCGATTATGGGATGAATGCACTTGATATTATGGAAATGTGTAATAGAAAGATTGGATATTAATAAAATTAGTTTCAACTCATGATATATACATATGTTTGTATATTCATGTACCATTTATTTGCATAATTCCTATTGTATTAAAAATAAATTGTTGATTGTACATCAATGCGTTAGTATTTGTTTCAAATGCATCGTCATCTTACAAAGATGAATTGTTTGTAATTGATGGATTTTTTTTTTTTGAAGTTGTACTCATCGGTGTTATTCATAACCTCAAAATGTAATTATTAATTCAGAATTGATTCAACTTCTATTCTTAAAAAATGGCAACTGAAGCGCATATTTAAAATATTGCAAGATATTGCAACACTTATAGGATAAACATGTATATTATCCTTGATGAGAATAATGCAAATTGCTATTTGAATTTGTCAATATTATTAACATTTTTTTTTATTTTTTCGATAAAATGATATATGATTGAGAGTAAGCCATTATGATATTTACACATAGAGGAATATATTTGAGAAAAATAAAATACAAATGTATATGTACTTAGGGAATAGAGTGTTTATTAACTTAACGCGTGCTTAAAAGATTGGCTTTTAAACAAATGGGTATTTTTACGAGGGAGCGGAAAATAATAAAAATGGTAGACTATCTTTTGTCCGTATTGAGAACTCGCATCATCATGTATCCTGCGACTGTAGCTGCAGCTATTCCGAGACCAGCTTTCCACCATACTACTGAATCTCCTTGTATCAAACCAAATTGTTTCATATGCCTGCAATGAAAAGTAAAAGTAAATAAATTAAGTAGCTTAAATATTTTTCTATGGCAAATAAACGATTTTTCATTCGATTTTTTTATTAATACAACAATGAAATGCGATTAATAACGTGCTGCATACTCAATTATCTGGTAAAAAAAAATAATAATGAGGATTATAATTTATAAATTATTTGGATAAAACATTAATTTCCATATAACAGCTAATGGCATTCATTTTTTTTTTTTTTTTGGATCAATAAAAGCTGGGAATATTTGTTTATGTGCAAATAAAATTGAGGAGAATTATGCAATGGAAAAATCATTAAATATCATTTGCAAACTATACGCATACAATTAGCTTTTAAGAAGAATATTAATAAACACGCTTTTGAATATTTATAAATTTTTTTTTTATAGAAAACTAAAAGAAACCTTGTGAAAGAACTCCACCATTGAGTTGGTGAAGGATTGACAAGCAACATGTGGACCATACGCCTCAAGGGGCTGAAAAGAGTCAGTATACATTTGGAATCAATGAATAAATTTTGTCCTCGATTATTATTTTCCTTCCTCGCCAAATAAAGAATACTAACGTTATTAAAATACTGATTTATAAAAAAAAAATTAATAAATGCGTAAAAGAAAAATAGAAGCGTAGAAAGCTTGTACACATTCATTTGGTGATTTAATGAATAATTTTTACGTGCTAACCATAAATTTATACAGTGGGAATTTAACCAACCTGTGTTTGTAAAATAATACCCACGCTGCTTGAAAGCGGCTAAACACGAAATTGCTTTTCGTTAGTGCATTTTTATTTAATTTTGATATAAAAACTTTTTTTTTTTTTGGTTTCTTCATTGAAGTTTGAAAATAAAGTTTACAGTAACGCGGAAGATATAGACCCATTTGAATGCAAAAAAATACAAAAGAATGAAAATAATATTGAAGAATTTGACTTTCGGGGAAAAAAAATTAGATAAATTATTTTCTCTAATGCAAACTTTGAAATATACTGTCCTTTTATCCAAGGTAACAGAAAAGCATTCTAAATCTTTATCTGACATCATTTCTTTATGCATGAATTATTGGGAGATAAATATATTTCGATAATTTATAGATCATAATGCATAAATATTTTATTTTTATATACTCACGGGAACGCCGCCATTGTTGCGAGTTTAACAAATATTTCAGGTCTCACTGAACGTGTAATGCTGTATGGTTGTGGAGGCATTAATTTATATTTGCTACAAAAACTTGCTGGTTGTAACAAATATTCTTGCTTTACTTCTGATAAATCACTCTTATTTGCTACTATCAACACAGGTATCTTACTATCGGCAAAATATTTCTGTAAAAATTTAATAAATTTCAATCATTATATTATAACATCTAATAATTGATAAGTATAACAAAATAATTAAATGTAAAATATTTTTTTTCAATACTTACAATATAAATACGAGCAATATATTCGAATGACTTGGGATTACTAGCATCATATACAAGTGCTGCAGCATCACACTGAATTTGTGCTGGCGTCAAAGCATCTTGAACATTTAAAATATTTATATCACGTAATACAATTGTTTTTTCTTGACCGTAAACATGCACTGTATTCACTGTCAAATGAGCATTTGCTGGAACTTTGTCATCGGTTAATTTCTGCAAACAAAAAAAAATTCAAAAATAAAATTTTCGCATGAAATAAAAAATTTTTTTTCACACATATTATTTATGTTATGTTACTTCAAGTTTTGGATCTATGAAACTTCTGCATAGTGTTGTTTTTCCACTACTTTTTGGCCCAATAACATGACACGTATAAACATTACGGCCAGATTGTTTTTTTGCGAGATCCAATTTTTTTTCTCGTGTTACAACAACTGCGCTCGTTTGACACTCATCATTGTACATATTGTATCCAAGATAAGCCATATATTCCAATGTTTTACGTACATTTGTCAGTGTCAACAGTGCCCATTGACACATATATCCTTCATAAGTTATCCAACCCTGAACGTAAATAAATATAAATATTGATTAATAGATCGATCAAATATAAACTTGATGGACAATGCCAAACGATGAGACAATGTGAAATAGGTATATATATATATATGTATGAAAAAATATGTACTTTTTCATTAGTTGGTACTGCATATTTATATTCATCACCCCACGGTGATGTTCCACAACGTGAAAATAATGCTTCCATTTCCGATGGTGAGAGAGCACCATCACCATCACGATCATGTTGCATAAATAATACGGATAAAAAATCGTGTCCTTTATGGGATAATTCTGTTGTACATCCAGGTGAAACTTTTAATCTGAAACACCAAGATTATACAAGTGAAAATTTGAGTATACAAATGAGAAAAAAATGCATAAATAAATTATACAAAAAATAATTAACACACTCACGTAGGATGAATATATTCTTTAGACATTTGTAATTCATTATCATAACCAAACTTTCTCAATACTGCCCATGTTGTTTCATTTCTACCACGTTGAATGAATAAACATTGGAGATACATGAAACCTGTTGAAAAAATTATTGGTAAAATTAATTTATGTATTTTAACAACTTGACTTTATTAAATTATTTATTATTAGATAATTATTTACCTTTCATCGTCACACAACCATTGCAAATACCATCTTGAATATTTTTTGACAATACTGCTTTGACATCTTCAAGTACTTGTGGCTGCAATGGTGTGTTGAAACAAGATTGTTGAAAAGCATTTAATTCCATATCATTTAACAAACCATCATTGTCGAAATCACATATCTATAAATTAAAAATTGACAATAATGAATGAAAAATTAAACATGAATTTAATATTGGACATATGTATTAAATAAAATAATTAAAAATATGATTGTCTTACTTTAAATATTCGACGTAATGCTATTTTACATTCCTCGGTTAACTACAAACATGTGGAAAAAAAAATTTTTATTCAAATATTTTTTCAAAACAAATAAAATAGTAAAAAAAGAAATGAAGGAGAAAGTTGATTTGATTAATTATTGAAATATAAAATTACCTCTTGCGTATCGTAATTATACAATGGAGCAGTCGGATGTAAAACTGCTTTTTGTGCATAATAAAACATCTCAGAAATATTTTGAAATG
Organism: Microctonus hyperodae; assembly: GCA_030347285.1. Lineage (NCBI taxonomy): Eukaryota > Metazoa > Arthropoda > Insecta > Hymenoptera > Braconidae > Microctonus > Microctonus hyperodae. The sequence continues at coordinate 3,667,767 of JAQQBR010000004.1, forward strand.
TTTTAGCTGAACATTCAATGCAACTTTCAATCTCAGAGAATTCTTTCATGATTGGATAAACAGCCTGTGAAATAAAATAATTGAATTAAATATAAATTAAATATTTATATTTTAAAATAATTATTGACGTACCTCAATTGTTGAATAATCCACATTGTCAATTTTATTTCCAACCAATACAACTGGACATCGATTTACCGATGAACATTCTCTCACTAATGGTAACCAATAGCTTGCAGCACGATCTAAAGTGTCCTCTTCACCAACATCATATACAACACATATTACGTGAGCCTTTTGGATTTCTTCTCTTAATTGATCATCAGTTTGTTCAGTAGCTGTACAAAAATTCAATCATAATACTAATCTCACAATAAATTCTAATTTTTTTTTCTCAACATTCTCTGTCATGAAAAAAAACAAGCAAAATAAATTTAATTTAAAATGAATGAAATTCACCAGAATAATCAACAATATGAGTAGGAACTTGCTCCGGTGTGACGTCTGCAGGTATAGTAATCTCTTCAGCTTTTTTTGGTACTTGTTCAGCATATTCTTCACTCACTAATGATAAAATAAGTGAAGTTTTTCCAACCCCTTGATCGCCTATCAGGAGTATCCTGACATTACGTCGCGGTGGAACTGGTCTTTGAACCATATTTAATAATACAACATGTACAATAATTTACACACTAAACAAACAAAATCACCAAATCTATTGTCTCTTATTTATTCAAGATTTCATCAGGTACATCATTGCACTTGCATAAAATAAATGAAACGAAAAAAAAAATCAACTCATTTGCAATTGCTCACACACAAACCTAACCTCTCTTTTTATAAAAGTATCGTCTTGTGGCGCGAGCGTACAAACTCTCTAAATTCTTGTCGCATCTGCCTCTCTAGCACGATATATTTATAATGTTAGATCATCCATATGCGAATCCAACGAGACAACATTGTCAATTCATACATGTTTTAACTCACACATAAAATATAAATAAATACATACTAAATCGAGTGACTAAAAAACAAAATGAACGTTTGCATGTTCTTTACATTTATTCTTCTTTTTCTTTTCTTACTTTGCTCTTGGTAAAAGTATTTATGTATACATATGCATGTATATAAATTAAACACTCCGTTACTTTATTGTTATATCAGCTCGCAGAATATTCATATAATAATTCATACGCTTTCTTTCAGTTTGCATTCAGAGAAGACAGAAAAACACCTCACCCGCAACGAACTCTCTGTGGGTTCTTACTCACAGGCACTTATGGAACTGCTAAAATATTATGAAACTCTGTCTGTCTCTGTGTATGTAAAATCCAGACAGGGGGTGTTGATACATATGTATACATAGTATATAGTGTGGTGGGTCCCTTTCAAGGTTGAATGAGAGTGCGAGAAGAATATATACAACTTCAATTGAGCGAGATAGGACTACAGCTTGATCTTAATGTCAAGTACACATCCAGAAAACGTTTGGAATATGCGCGAAATCATCGATTTCCAGAAAAAGATATATGTATTTATGTATATATAAACTAATATTTTGTATGTATATACATGGATAATTATTGAATGAATTTTTTTTATAATATTGAAATGTAGAAACGACCAAGAGCCAAAGAGAAAACATATTATTATTAAAATTTATTAAATTTATTTCATGTTACAATTAGTATAAATTGATAGTCTATTTTATAGAATAACCTTGACCTAATTCAAAATTTTTAGTGGACAATTGAATTTTTATATTGAAAGTTTATGTATGGTGATTTCTTTAAGGATAGAATTGTTCTAGCATTGATAAGAGATGTATAATTTTATTAAGGAATTTTAATATTAATTAGAGATATTAAAATAATGAAACGATAATTACTTTATTTTGTGATGATAAATTTCTAATTTTTTATATTAAAAATTGAATATTAATGTCAATGATTGCATTTATTTGAGAATTATAACTTTAATAATCTCTTCAATTTATTGTAATTCATATTATTTATTTATTTCACTATTTACACATGTTGTTATAAATTTGGCTATGTAAATAGTTATTGTTGCATATATTATTTATTGTGGAAGTAGAATTTATGATATTATATTTAAACTATAAATTAATAATGTTGAAAAGAAACTCTGACATTATTACTTATAGAACTTTATAATTTCAATTAACATTTATTTGTTCATCCATATTAAGGACACAATTGACGTGTTTGTTTTATGAAACACGTACTAATTAGTTTAAGTGTTTAGAAAATATTAAATTAATTCATATGCATATGCAAATATGTTAAATATTCTAATGTAAAATAAAAGTCGAGTGAAACAATTAAACAGAAAAGTTTATTGGTATTAAGAAGATATAATATAACAAACATACACGCACGATAAATTAATTAATAATTTTAATTGTACTCTTTACACGTACTGAAATGAAATTAAGTTTTAAACTACTTTGTATATATTGCCATTAATATATTATAGGAAAAATATAATGATTATGTTTTGCTTATTACAATTTATAATTTTAATGAATTCAAATACTTTGTAACTACTTTGTTTATATAATTAATATTATCATATTTGGCTAACTGGTGGGCCATGCCCCCGTCTCTATCAATTTTTAATTAGAAAAAAAAATTATATTCATAACACAGTTGATAAAAATAAGCTAAGATATGCTCACATATATTTATTAATAAATTTTTTTTAATATTTAATATATAAAAAAAAATGATTGCATTACGTAAATTTGATTTGAAAAAAATATTCCTATTGCTATTAATCATTCAATATGTACAATAACAACGTGTGATAATATACTTCTATCATATTTTTATAATTTTTCCAAGTAGTTAATCACAAAATTTTATTATGACTTTATACTAATCATGAA
>JAQQBR010000004.1:3670777-3750525 GCA_030347285.1 Microctonus hyperodae
AAAAGGAATAAAAAATAAGAATAAAATATAAACTCTAAAATGAATTGAATTGCAATTAAAATAATTATATTTTTATATAACCAATTCAAATATATACTTATCTGATTGAAAATTAATTCCAAATTTACCAGTCAGATTTTAATTTTAAACATGGAGTCATTCGAAATATTAATGTATCTAGAAACAAATTGGAACAAATGTATCAATTAATATGGATAAATATTGCACAGGAATAAGAAAAATTATTCCTACATTGGGCATTAACCTGAATGATGAAGTTGTTTAAAATAAAAAATTAAAATAAACTTAAATAATATATTAACATCACCTCATTAACAAATGAACTCATGGCGATGACCTGTATCACACAGTGTCGCAAAAATATACCAAAGAAATATTGCTGTAATCCCTGTGATATGAGCATGGAATCGTATGTGTGATTATAGCGGTCATTGGGTCGTTATGATACGAATAAACTTACCGATATGAAAACAGTATAAAAGCTCGAGGGTTGATGCTTTGGTTATGCAGACGAGTTCTCTGGTCTCATTAAGGATCATGCGCTTCATTATTGTATTAGCAGCCCTTGTGGCTGTAGTGGCTGCCATTCCAACACCACTTAAACAACATGCTGGTAAATATATTCATCATTTAATTGCTTATAAAATTATTCAATAAATTAATTTCAATAAAAATATTCATGAAAAATATATCATCAATTAAATCATCTGAAACAAACTCAATTCTATTAAATTATTTTTTTTTCTTCCAGCTGATCAGGACTTGTTGAAAAAGCAACAGGACATTATCTATCTATTCGAGCATATAACTGGACGTATCCCCAATGAACAGTTCTACAATCTTGGCGTTAATTACGACATTGAACAATACTATGGCGATTATTCCGAGCCACATATTGTTCAATATTACGTAAATCTCGTGAAACTCGGTAATGTTCAACCTCAAGGTACAGCTTTTTCATTGTCCGTCAGTCAACTTCGTAAGGAAGTCGCTCTTCTTACCAGAATTTTCCTGAGTGCCAAGGACTACGATGTCTTCATCAAGACCGCTGCATGGGCCCGAGTGCACGTTAATGAATATCAATTCGTATTGGTTCGTAAAAACATTAAAATTCATATTAAAAAAATTTATGCGAATTTAAATAATATCTATCTATTGTTACTGTTAAATTATTCATAATATTTTTCAGGCTTTCGTTAGTGGTATTCTTCAACATCCGGAAACTGTTGGTGTTATTCCACCAGCACTTTATGAAATTTTCCCACAACACTACTTTGATGCTAGAATTATCAAGGAAGCTCAAGACTACAAAATTCACAGCATTGAACACCAATACTCTGAACAAAGTCACGTTATTCCAGTGAATTATACCGATTATCTTCCTCTTGGTGAACACCAATTGTCTTATTTCACCCAGGACATTGGTCTTGCTCTCTACTATGCTTATGCTTCATTCGCTGGATATATGATTCCTGAAGTATGTTAGAAAATCATTGTTAATATATTGAATTATATTAATCTAACTAATTATTTTTTATACACAGCATTCTGGAGCAGGCATTGAAAGCCAGAAATATCACATTGGTCGTGGTTCCCACTACTTCTACCTTCATCAACAACTCTTGGCTCACTACAATCTCCAACGTATTTCAAGCGGACTCGGTCCAATTGGTGACATTGATTATGAACACGTCAAGACTCCATACCATCCTCATCTCCAACACATTAATGGACTTCAATTCGCTGGACGTTCTCACGATATTTATCTTACACCATACTACTTGGATCTTGTCAAGAATGTCCACGCTCTTGAGCGTAGAATCATCAATGCTATTGATGCTGGATATGTAATCACACCCCAACAAACATTCTTGTCACTCTATCAACCACAAGGTTTGAACATTCTTGGAGAATTGATTGAAGGTACTGGCCGAAGTGTAAACCCACGTTATTATGGAAGTCTTCAAGCTGTTGCCCGTCAACTTCTTGGTAATGCACCGGAACTCAGCAGCATTTATGACTACACTCCAAGCGCACTTGATGTTCTTGAAACCAGTGTACGTGATCCCGTTTTCTACAAGCTCTACAAACGTGTGGTAAAATTATTCGAACGTTATCAACATTCTCTACCAGCTTACCAATATGACGATCTTGTTGTACCTGGTGTTGTCATTGAGAAAATTGCTTTCCCAAATTTGGTTACTTATATCGATGAAAGTGTTGTTGATCTTCATCATGGTATTGTTTCACCAAGTGAAAAACTCGAGCACGTTGTCGAAAGGGTACAGGGTCTTGTCAAACGATTGAACCACAAACCATACGAATATCAAATTGTTGTAAATTCCGACAAAGTCATCAGCAATGCTGTTGTACGCGTTTACCTTGCACCTAAATACGATTATGATGGAAAATTAGTTGACATCAGTCTTCACCGCAGCTACTTCGTTGAGCTCGACCAATTTGTCTACGAACGTAAGTTGAAGTTTGCATTTATCACCATTGGTGTTATATTGCTTTACTAATTTAGAAAAATTTTAATTACAGTCGTTGAAGGCAAGAACGTAATTGTTCGTGACTCTCACCATGCACCACACTTCAGCCATGATTATCCATCAGTACATCACATCAAGACTTACATCGACAGTGCTATACGATCACAAAATCCGTACTACATCACAGAACCTCAACAAATCTTTGGTTTCCCCGCTAGATTATCCATCCCCAAGGGTCGTTATGGTGGTCTGCCACTTCAACTGTTGGTTGTCATCAGTTCACCTGAATCAACCAACATTCCATACGGACCAGTCATTCCAGCTGAATACCAAACTTACCAGAAACCTCATTTCCAAGTTGTCAGTGGTGAACACTACAAACAAATTGTCCAAGGACAAGCCCCAACCGGTCACCAAACCTATGTCGAAGTTCTTCCCTACGAATACGGACACGGTGTCTACGGACAAGATGGTAATTTTTTCTTACAAATTATTTATTAATTATTTGCAGTATTTCATTGCGTCACATTTATCTCTTATTCATTTTCAATTTTAATTTACAGTTGAAAAGGCAATTCATTACTACGGACATTATTTCTACCAGAAATACCCATCTCAATACCCAGTTTACCACCATCTTTACGAGCACGGAATCGTTAGCCCTTCAGTCTATGGACAATCCGGTTACGGACATTTCCCAGCACATCATCAACAACAGCATTATGGCCCATACCATCACCAATCAGGTTACATTCACCACGGACCAGTTGGTTCAGTCGTTGGTGGACCTACTGGTGGTGTTGGATCTGCTCCATATGGCGTTCACCATGGTGGAATCTATCAAGGAGAAGGTGTACAACACGGTGTCTACCAAGGTGAAGGTGTACAACACGGCGTTTACCAAGGTGAAGGTGCTCATCATGGCTCTGTCTATGGACAAGGACACGTTTATCCATACGGTGGCGTACCAGTTGAAGGCGGTCATCATGGTGTTCATCATGAGAATATAGGACAGGAGGGATACAATGTATACAAACACAATGAAGAATACTTGAAGAAATATTATCATGGTAAACATATCAGCGAAATAATTGGCGGTTATGTTTCACTTGATGGTAAGCCATTGGGATACCCACTTGACAGACCATTGGGCGTCAGTGCTTTATACGTGCCAAACATCAAGGTCGCTGACGTGATTGTATATCACCAGGACAGTTATGTTGGCACCGCATAAATTACTATGTATGAGTAATACATTTCTCAGCAGTTTATTATATCTGATAAAATTAGGTATTTTATTACTGCATTTCTACTGTGCTTTTTTTCATCTTCTTGTTTCTATACATTGATTTTGTAGTAATTTTAGTAACGAAAATAAATTGGCTTTGAATGCAATCAATTGTGTGTCACTGTCTTAATATACTAAAAAATAATTTATTTATTTTACTTCATTTTCTTTATCTAAGGGTGGTGTGTTATTAATTATTTTTTAATTAATGGTATATATATTTATGTATTTAAATATTAGGAAGTAAGGGTTGAATGTAATCTGATGAGGATTTTATTTCTTTTAATAATGAAGACTGCAGCCATTCATCTCATTGTCGTTTGTAAATTTAGTTTTATTCCTATCGCATGATGATGGTACTTTCATTTTCGAAATGTCTTTTGCGTGTCTTTATGCGATGTAGTCCATGTTTATGTAATGAATGCGATGTTGATTTTTCTTTACTCTCCAGTCATCATTTCCATGAACTCTGAAATTAGGACAAATATAATAATTTAAATAACTTCATTAAAGGATTAATAGTGAATGAAAAAAAAATTGAAAAAATTTATTTTGGTGTGTTGTGTATAATAATATGCGAATGAGGTCTTCACAAACCGTCAAAGTCCACAGTGCCAGAGCCGTCAGTGTCGATTTCCGCAATTATGCCATCGAGATCTGAGCTCGTTAATTTATCATCAAGAGCACCAAGAATTTCTTTCAACGTCGCTGTTGTGATGTAACCATTTCCCTCACGATCATAAAGACGAAAGGCTTCTTTAAGCTCTTCTTGCATTGCTTCAGCGTCCTCCTCTTCCAAAAATCTACCAGCAATTTTGCAGAATCCATCAAAATTAACTTTACCAACACGATCAGGATCATTTTCTTCAATAATTGCATTTAATTCTGCATCATCAAATAATTGACCCATTGTATTTAATATTGTTGATATTTTTAGTGTATCAATGAATCCACTCTTCGTTGTATCAAACATTTGAAATGCCTTTCGCATTATTGCAGTTTTTTGTTCGTCTTCTTCCTGCGAATTAATTTCAATTATTAAAAATATCTGCACAATCACACCATGAAAAATAATCCAACATAAACACAATAATTTTTAGAATTCAATAAATATTATTTTATTTCACATTTGAATTTCGTCGCATTCATCACTAATTATTTCATAATTTCACATGAACTAAATAAAAAAAAAAAATATATACATATGCATGTATAATAAATCACAATAATTGTGGATTTTGCGATGTTTTATTCGTTTGACCCTTACCATGGTTAATGTCTTGTACGGCGGACAGAAGTTACCTGAAGAGGATCCGCGGTTTCTCCGGAGGATATAAAGGCCCGTGTGGGGTGAACCAGCTAGAAAGCCACGAGTCGAAAACAAAAATAGCGGCACGCGAGCATACCGAAAAATGAAATATGTTATAAGTTAAGCGTCGAGGTTTTCACGCCGGCGGAAGGCCGAAATGTTGTGGCTTTTCACTGTGTGATCACTATTCTCAATCTAAAATACAAATATGTAAATATGTATATGTATATGTGTGTGTCCAATCTGTATCTTTTACAGTGTTTGTCTCAGACCGCCTCCACCTGTTGCAGAATAGACCATGGTAAAAATACCAGCATTTTTTTTTTGCTTCACATTTGATGAGTTATGAAGACATTAAAAATAATTTTTTTCATTGCAGATCCATTTTAAAAGTTGGCAGGTAATTATATGAAATATAAATATATTTTTTTTTTATTTAACAGATTATAAACTTTGGAGAAATTAAAAAGAAAAATATAAACAAGAAATAAAAAACGAAAAATTTTATCTGAAATTAAATGTGTATTTATATTAATTAAACAGAAGAGTTATATTCCTATTAACACCTACATACTTCCGACTTGGCAATCGTTGATTTTATATTCGAGTATAAATTATTTCTATATATCAAAATGCATCGCCACTATATTCCTTCTCCAATAACAAGGAATAGACAGCAGTGTCGCAAGCACAATTATTACGCAACTATGGATTGAGATGATGTGCTGAGTTCAAAATAATATATTCCAGGGAAATATTGTGTGTTGCTTTTAATATGTAATTTTAATGATCAACGAAAAGAGATGAAAGAAAAATGATAAATAAAAATAACGTAGACATCCAACACAATTAATTTAGTTGGATTGATCCTTGAAAGTTTTACGTACTTCATCATCAACAACATCAAAACTCTTTATTGTATTCATATGTGCGAGTGTTATCATCATCACTATCATCTAAATTAAATTATCTGGAAAATTATTATTTTCCTAAATAACATTTGGAACAAATTCAAATGTTGATCATTGATTATATTGCACGCGATGACAAATCAAAGTAATTTGGTAATGCGTGCAGATTATGAATCATAAATGACTACTTCAAAGGAAGAGTTACAGAGTATAAAGCATCCATGAGAATTGAATTAATTGCCTGTGGTTTCACGGTATGTTGATTCAGTCGCGCCCACTTATACATTCACACTATATCTACATACAATTTTATTCATCTTCTTCGCTCTCATATTCTTCATATTTTATTTCTTTCACATGATATTTCATCTTACTTTTTCTTTATAACTCAAAAGTTTAATGTCTAAGTCAACTTTTCATAACTCGTGCCAATTTCAAAAAGACAAACTAGTCCTCTGCCAAACTATCGTGTCTGAGATACGATTCGTTAAATAAGAACGTATATACGTTTAACGGTCCTTCGAAATTCCGGAACGCCCCAACACATTTCTGCTTATAGCGCATTGCAGATTTCAATATGTATGTTTGCGCAAAAAGCACTTGAACTGTCTACGCGGCTGTTATGATTCACAACGATAGTATAATTGTACCAAATAATTGAGTCACTCCTTTATTGGATAAAGAAAATTTACCTAGAGTTATTAAGGAGCATCAAGAGGGAAGATAAATAACGAAACATTATTAAAGTGCGAAATAATAAATGTTGAATAAACTTGGATGATTTAAAATACATTTTTTTAATATACTATAATATAAATTGATCGTTATTATTGAATATGAATTCCATCAGTTCGTTTGCCTCCAATCCAGTTGACATTAATAATCAACAACGTATGTCATGTGTCTCCTGTAATGCTTAGTCTTGTTGGCCACGAGCCACTCAAACACGAATAGCTCCACTGCAATCTATGTGAAACTATATCGTCACTGCGTTAAAGTATTTTACTACACCACATTATTATTACAATCGAGGATAGTTCGTCACGCGTCATCAAGTCCACCCCAAAAATAACTTTTGTTGCATGACAGGCCGAGGCAAAATGTCTTTATGTAACATACATAAATAAATGAACGATCATCTTTTACAGAAATTCTCATATTCATTTTTTTTTTGTTGATTTTCCTTTTATCTATGTAACAATACATTCCATTGTGATGATGTATAATAGTGACAATTTGTTCATGCAACGAATAAATCAAACTTGCTATTTTGAAATTCAAGCAATGTACCAACTGCACATATAATTTTTTATATTTTATAAAATAAAAGATTATACATAATATACACATGTAATGACAATAAAACAAAAAATTATAAAAATAAAATGAAACAACATTGTAACATTTCATATAAAAATATCTGGAATTACATTTTTTTCACGCTATTTATATCTATATCTTTAATAACAATATGGATATGCAAATTTTTCGCATCACAAATATATATATACACACATATATACATGAATTGATTAATTCAATGAACAATGTTTTTTTTTGTCTAACGTGATATTTTACTTAGAATTTATATCAACAATCTTGAGCAGTAATTAATTTTTTTTTTCATACCTAGATCTAATAACCTAACTCAGGATTCATTCGACTAGGATACACTGTTAATAATCCAATATATATTGTGGAATTATCACTGGATGTAACATTTATGAGAGTCCTGGAATATGAACGTAAATGCTCAAATAAACATATTAAAACTTTATGTACTATGAAATATTTATATATGTATATATTATTTGAAGTATGAGAAAATGTTAACGATGATGCACTTCTATCAATGGCGTGAACCCATTGACCTTAATTCTCTTTATACTTTGAATATACTAAAAGAAATATATGTATTATGCATATACATGTATACATATATTAAAGACAACAGCCATTACCGGGCGTTTTATCTTACATATTCTAGTTCGTCAATAAAACGAAGTCCTAAAAAAAATTTTTTTATCATATTCATATCCATTTGAATCTACTGTAAAATAATAGACTGTTCATTTGTATATTAAGCAATAAAATTCATTGGTGATATGAGTTAGTTTAAAAATTTTCAAGTGCTCTGATATAAATTTCAATTTCACGATTAATTTTATGGATATGAAGAAAAATGAGAAAAGAAAAAAAAACCCAAAACCATTTTGATGACTTATAATTAAAATAATTATTCTAATTCGGAATTGTTTCAAGCTGTTATTGTCGAAACACTTGACGGTAAAACGACCGGTGCGTTTGCATCAAGTTGTAATTTTTCCATCGACGCAGCGCTATTTTTTTTTCTTCGATCAAATATTATTTTCACTAACCACAAAATCATGAGCGGTATCGGTGTCATAACGGCGCACGATACTGGTATAACTGAAAAATTATAATAAATATGAATTTATATGGATGACAAATAATATTAAATTTTTTTTGTCTAATTATTTACCCGTAGTGAGATCGGCGTCTGGTTGTCCCATAAATCTCAATAGAAAAATGGCAATTCCTGTATTTTGAATACCTGTTTCAATACCAATTGCTCGAATGGCACCTTGTGGTTGGCGAAAAATAGCCATAATCATAGAACCGCAAATGAATCCAAGCCACGGTAAACCCATACCAGCAACAATAATCTGAAGGAAATAAGTTATGTATCAAAAACAAAATTTAAATATTCATAAAATTAAATGAAAAATAATATAAAAAAATTATTTACCCGCCATGAAAATAATTTAAATAAATACAGATTGGTAACTATAGCAAATATAACAATAAATAAAATCAGTATTACAGAGAATGGTTTCATAATTCGCACCATAATCCTGCATACTTTAGGAAATTTACGTTGAATAAAATATCCAATAGCCAATGGAATTATTAAACCTATAGCCATTGAACCTATATGCACATATGGAACATCGTGTTCACCTTTATCCAGAATATATTTTCCCAATGTGAATATCCACAGTGGTATAGTTCCTATTTACAGATAAATATTAAAAATGATTTACAAAGTCATAAAATAGAACGCATTATCAATTATTAAATGAATTAATAATCAATAAAGTTATTTGTATAATTACCAAATGAAGCCAGGGTCGATATCGTTGTCATACCAATTGAAAGTGGTAAATCCCCACCCAATATTATTGTCCAAATATTTGATGCACCACCGCTAGGACTTATACCAGTAAAAAATAATCCTATTTGCATTTCAGGATTTTTTGGGAATACTAATTGTCCGAGGCCGAATGCTATCTAAAAAATGAAATATTTCAAAGAATTAATTTTTAAATTATCAGATTAAATATTTTATTTTTTATAATGATAAATAAATTATAGCTACCATCGGCATCATTATGAATTGACAAACAGATCCAATTAACGGACCAATAGGTTTTTTAAGTATTTCACGACACACTTTCCATTCTATAGCGCATCCAAAATTAATATACAATATTGAAATCAATGTTATAACACTCCCAGTGAATAATTTATCAATTATACGCGCTGGGCGAATTACTATCACTTTTAATTTTTCAGATGAACTCTAAAATAAAAATAGGTGAATATGAAATTGTTGAATAGTCATTTGCTTCATAAATAAAAATAGAAATATATTTACATCATTTTCAATTGTGAGTAATATTTCAGCTTTGCCCAGAAATATCCCAGTAATATTTACACTGCCATCCAGCACTGTTTCATTGTTAACGTGTGATTCTTGCAACGGTGATGATGCTGATACACTTACAATGTTTGCATCTGAAGTGGTTGCAACAATTTTCGGAATTGTATTGTTCGTAAGATTTAATATCACTTTGAATGAAACTGTAATCACTTCGTCTTTATGAACTTTAAAAGTATTTGTATCTGGATCTTTTGCATCTGAAGTTATATTCCATTTTTGTGCATTTGTTAATGCCAATAAAAGTAATCCCACGTAAATAACTCGCATCTTCTGTAAAATAATATTTTCATTAGAATATTAATAAATATAGTAGATAAAATATATTTTTCTAAATAATTCTGTAAACTTTCAAATTTAAATCTGATAATTTAATGAATCTTATATTGATGTGTATTTATTGTAATTATGTCGCTTACTACTACATTGATTACGATTATGCCACGCGAATAAAAATAAGTAAATAAGACGAAATAAATACGATTAATTAAATGTAAGAATTCCTTGAGGAAAGTGTCTTGCTTTTAATTTTTTCCCTGAATTTTTCGCAACTTCTAGTAGATTAAACAGTCACTTGCAACTTTTACATTCACATGAATCAAAAAATACTTTAAATAAATTATAAGTAAAGAAAACAAATATTAATCGCTCCAAATTTTTTATTTCCATAAAACAAATTATAAACTCACGTGAAATTCAATCATTACGAATAATTGTCACAATAAATTTGAATTAAATGACAAATTTTCACATTCAGTTGCCACAATGTCTTTATAATTGTAACATATAAAATATATATATTACTTACATTAACTCTCGTGAATCAATCAATCAATCAACCAGTCAATCAACAATACATCTAAAATTCTCTCTACTAATACTAAAATAATGATTCTAAGAAAAATTATCTCCTATAACAAAATTAATTAGATATTTAATCCTGTAATTAGTATACGTGTATCAGTCACGTAGCAGATAAAATTTTTATCAAAAATAAATTATAATCAATACTAATAATCAATAAAGAGAAAAAAAAAATCAGAGAATCTAGTTGAAGTATATGAGAATATGTGTATGTAATCATTCTCTAATTACACTTTACAATCGTAAGTTAGCTCATATTATCATTATTGTGATTACGAAACGATTTCGTCACTCCCTGTACTAGCTCTATTCTAAAATTAAAAAAAATATACAAATGATGTGTAGATAAATAAAATATAACAATAAATCACACATGTAAAAAATGAATTAAATTGAAATAAATGAACCGGCAATGATATTTAAATTTATATTTTATATATTTATATTTATAGAAAATTTTCTATAATGTTTATGATAATTTTTTTATACGTAGATTGTGATAACTCAGCACATCATACTTTCACGTGTATGAAAAATAAAAGTATATGATGAATAAATACTACGGTATACTCACATTCCCGTGAGCGTGATTGCAACTGACTGATGGAAATAATTTCTCTTTTTAGATTGAGAGTATAAATGGTAAAACATGTGCGCAGTGTTAATTTGAATCGATACGTGGCGATCGGATAGGTACGTTTATAGAGCATATACCGGTATATTGCCACGACACAGTTTTACCTATATTATATTATAATAACTATGAATTATATTGTATTTCAATGGGATAGGATAGAAAAAAAATGATTGACCCTGAATCTTGTCCCAACAATCGAGCACGCGAGTACACACGTCCTTGGTGCAATATTAATATATGTGGAGTTGACCCGCTTTTTTGGTATTTTTGATGTGGCACCATCTTGTAGGCTATTTAAAAACTATAAAAGTTTAGTTCAAATACCAATTCCAGGTAAATTAATATTTCATGATTTTTTGACGATATTTAAAAATGTAAAATAAAAAGGTTGAAAAATGAAAAAAGATCAGCGAAATTTATTGATAGTTGTTTAATTATTGATTTGAGGTTATAATGATATTGAAAAATATACTGTAATTTGAACTGAGAATTTATTTCAATTAGCAGAGAGTTTATTTCAGTTTAAATATGTTTTTTAATTCAATCATATCGGTGATTTTTAATTGATAAATGGTAAAGACACCAAATTAATGTCATTGAGATTTAATTTCAATTAAACTTTTGCACATTGCACTCGTTACTTTACAGTCAATTATCTTTGCAGTTAATCTAATCTGTTCTAGAAAAAGTAAATTATATATTATCTATATTCCCTTTCAATATTGTTTTTTAAACAATATTAAATATATACATATCACTCTTTTCAAGACTTTGTTATGAATAATTGAGCAATAAATATTGCAGGTTCCTGTCGGTTATTTATTTGATAAAAAAATGTTCGTTGATCTTAATTAAATATAAATTATTAAAAAAAATCCAGTTTGTTATATAGATGTGATATTATACATAGATAATTATTCTATCTATATATTAGTGGAATTGTTATAGAAACATATGCATATTATTGCATTTAGTTTAATACGCCAGATCATTAAATGATCTAAATATTAATAAGTTTTCTCAGAACTCTTGAAATTCCAAGTCAAACAATTTTTGTATGACATCGTCCATTTGCAACTCTTTGCATAATTCGATCATTAATTCGTCTACTAATTTATCAGCTATCCTGAAATTATCCAAATGAATGATAGAATTTGTTTAATTAATAATTTATAATTGTGATGTTGCTTAAATTGATAATGAAGTCTGTTACCATGCAATCACCTCCCATGGTTTGTTTGGACTATCGCTTGTGTACATTGGACTTGATCGACAAGTACGTTGATAATTCGATAGTTCATTGCGATAATTTAAAAGTTCTTCAGCCGATGCTTCTGATACTGATAATTGCGTTAATTTACTGCATTTGCTTTCTACATATCGCGAATTATCAGGTTGGTTTTGAATTATAATTTCAGAGTGATTGAGAATTAAAGAATCTCGTTCCTCTTGCGATGGAACATTAATTGGTTTGATTTCAGATTCTTTCGGCAATTCAATAGAATTTCTGAGACAATAATAAACACAGTTAATCAATGTGATTAAATAATTTTATTTTTAGTGCAATTAATTTATTAACATAAAAATAATACCTATCGAAATGTTCTTGAGGTTTTCCACGTAATGTTGCAACGGGTTGATTACTATTTTCTTTATTTTTATTCATCAGATATTCATGGAAACCTTCTAAAAATGTTTCTAGCGAAGTGGAGCTTGTATCCACTTCAGAATTATTCTGCTAAAAATAACAAATTTTGTTATAATATTTTTAATTAATTAATTTCAGATTATTTTTCCACATACCTTATTGGCAATCAGAGTCATTATATCCGAAATAACTGGAATGAGACTAGACAAATGTTCATCAGTAATTTTAACATCTTTTTTTGATTTATTGTTATCACTAACGAGAATGGGAGTTTGTTTACTAGATTTTGTTGTTGGTCGTGAATTTCTTTCACGTTGCCATTGTTTACTGCTATGTCTCCTCATAATTTTACTTCCATTTGATATTGACGATTGACATTTTCGCAATAATAATCCAGTACTTCCCTATAAATACAAAAAAAGATGATTACTCATTTTGATTAAAATAATTCTCTAAAATACATAAATAAAAAATCTATTACAGTTTCAGAATCTGTTGGCATTGATTCCATTATGGTTCTAATTTCATCCTCTTTTTGATAAGCTCTGGATCTTATTCGACTACGTTTAATTAAATTTTTTTCAGCCTTTAAAGTTGCAAAATTTGGATGTGTTTGATCTGGCGTTGGTAGCGGAATGGTCAATGGTAACCTCTCAACCAGTGATTTTCTCTCTTTCAAATATACTCCAACCGTTACTGTATATATTCATTATTATTCAATATAATATACCAATGACAAAAAATTTGTGAATAATAAAATTATTGCTGACTAATTTTACTCACCAGGTCGTCGATTTCTCTGATATTTATTGTATCTTGAATCTACACTGTACATACTGAATCGATTGGGCAAAAATTTACGGTTATCCACTTGATTACTTCGTCGTTTACGATCTGCGGTTGCTGATACACCAATTAATGTTGATTGAGTGCTGTGACTAAATAACGGTGATTCATTATCAGAGTTTAAGCGCAGTTTTGATAAAATAGCGTAACATCTTTTCTGAGTATCGTTTCCCTACAAAAAACCCAAATCATTTGAACAACATTTTTTTTTTCAATTATTACTTTGTAAATGAAATATTATAACAAAATTACTAGAGGTGGTGGTGCAGTATCACCTGCACCAAAATGCTCTGCCGTTAAATTTATTTTCGAACAAATATCTTTAATATCAATGACTATTTGTAAAATTTCCTTGAGTTTTCCTGGATGTCCTTTTAATATTGAACTTGGTATGTGTTTGCAATACGCACTGAGTGCATTAAATAATAATTGATGAGTTGAACAGAGTTTTCGCTCCAATGCCTGCATGTGCAACAATGTTCCACGTTTAGTTGGTTTAATTCGAGCATTCGGTGATATTGCTTGAAGATGACGTTGAAGATTTACCACTTGACGTCCAAGTTCATAAAGATAATTCCTCGAAAATCTTATGGCGAATTCCATAGCACGTTGTTGACGTCGTTTCAAATCAATATCACCATCAGGCTGTGGTATACGGCACAATCTATACAATATTTCATCCAATAGTTCTGATATTCTTGACTGAATTCCAAGAATTTTATTTGCAACAATTGGATGCGGTTGAAATTCTCTTAGTTCATGATAATTATCACTGTCATTTGGTGATGATAATTCTGGATTTGAACTACACTCACGACAATTCAACATTTGTAAATGTGATCGATCATGTTGATGTTTAATTGTACGTTCATATCGTGATTTATTTGTCTTTGTGATTAAATTCAATTGTGAACGTTCGAATTTTGATTGTCTATGACTTTCCTCTTGTATTTCCAATAATGGCTTACCAGAATCATCATACTCAGATGGGGATTTCTCCCTGGTTTTATGTACCTGAAAGTTATTAAAATAATTTTATAAAACAACATAATTGGGATAACATAATAAAATTTAAACAATCATAAATAACATTATGAAAAATTTTGTTTACCAAATTGTCTTTTTGCTTTTCATTATTTATTATTCTAAGTGTTTCACAATCATTCAGTCTTTTGGTTTGCTCTGGAAGTGCATCCTCCTCAAGTCTTCTTAATTCTTGATCAATTTCCTCTAAATTATCTCGATAATTCTGTCTTGGATTAGTTATACCATGAAAACAATTCACACGACAATCGTCAGAATATTTTTGCTCTTGCTGTTGGACAAAAGATGTCCAAATACGTTCCTCATCCTGTTTCGTTCTTTGTCTCTTCACATCATTCACAATATATTTAAATTGATTTGTAGGTACATACTAAAATTCAAAATCGATTACAATTCAACAATATTATTCTCATTTTTATTTGTCATACAAAAATAAAAAAATTTCAAATCATAACCTTAAAATTAAAGTCGTTATCCTCGTCATCCGAAAAAAAGAAATTTCCAGTTTCTCTATTATTCAAATAATGAAATTTCAAAGACTTGACGAGAGATGATGACATGTCCCCGTCTTTTGGTTATGTTTGTTGTCCAATATCTTTTCGTCCAATTCATATGGAATATATGTATATGTATTATTCGCGTCCGCCGATATTCATTATATATATAATTGTAAATTTAAAAAAAATTGAAAAATATAATTGTATAAATTAGAAAAACTTTCACTGGGAAATTAAATAATTTCACGCAGTGAAAAATCGAACACAATCGACGGACGCGAATACGTTTTTTTTTTTTTTCGTTTACGCGTCACGTTGCTGAGAAAATTACACCCGACCGGTGTAAAATTACACGCGTGTTTGACTCGACAATCAAGCAGCATAAACTTCAATACGCCACATGTCATATCATATATAAAACATGCATAATATACACATATGTATATTGATATGTACAAGTCTTATCATCAATGTCGGTATCACTAGACCCAGCTCTTTTCCATTATTATTAATTCAGCAATAACTTCATTGCGTCTCTGCTACAACTATCGCAATAATAATATTTATGATTCATCATAATACTCATTCATTTCTTCTCTTATATTTTATTCTTTTTTATTTCCCTTAAAAACATTTGCCCATTGCTGAAGTAAATACAATACATGTTTTATACATACATGAATCGATATTCAATTCAAATAATAAAATCAATGAATAACCTAAAAAACAATTAATGTCATGTCTCCATCAGCCATTGAATAAAAATAAAAAAAAAAGAGTTATTTGATCCTTGACAAACAGAATTTTTTAACATCAATAAAGCTTCGTCATCTTGTTGCATATTTAATTACTATGTATATACGTATATCAAGCTTTATTCATAATTAATCATCATATATATAATTGAAAAATTATATTGATGATTAAATGATTTGACATTGTCAAATAATTTAATCGAGCTGCAGTTGCATTTTTTTACATATCTAAAGGTGAGTAGAAATGATAAATAATAAAAAATAATATATATGAACACATTATGCATATTCAGAGGGTGTGGCTTATACCACCTGCACAAATGATACATATACATATACATATACGTATAAAAGTACAGGGTTGGTGTACATGCCTCTGAGAGGGATGTATTATATGTATGAGCAGAACTCACAAACCGATCAATACTCACCGGCTTCTTTGGCTCAGTGAGAAAAGCACCCCCCAAGAAATTACATTGTGGTGTGTGCTTGTGCCGGTGGTATGTACCCCTGAAACATAAATTTATATCCTCGTGTTTGCATTTTGCCGGTAGGACAATTAAATATATTCAATAAAGGAATAATAACGTGGCCGTTACGGTTGCCTCGCCTCGTCCGTGAGGACGACAATCATCAACGTAAAAAACAGAATAATACAAATAATCATCAGGAGTCTGGTGATATTAATAATAAGCTCACCAACGCTATTCTTCATTCTGCTGCAACCAATTCTGATTTTACTTTGGTAAAACGTTACAGGTATTGATGAGTGATTTATCAGTACAATGTAAGAATTCTTTTAGAAATTTCTTATTTATTTTTTTGATAATGAATTAATTAAAGAGTTGAAAGTAATTTGGGTGATCAATAATTAATTGATTAATTTTGTTTTTTGATATTGAGGGAGAACAAAAAATTGTGAACGAATTTTTTTCCATTAGGAATGAATTTTAATATTTATTTATATTGATTTAGGAGTGGTAAGAAGAACAGCTCTGCCATGACATCGAAAGTGCTTGTTAAATTGCCCACAGTGCCATTTTCCCAGGTCAGTGACTTATGGATTTATCCTATTAATAGTAGAGTATATATACATCGATAAAGTGGCTTTTGCTTATTTCATTACACAGCATAAAATGATTATTGCGATAACAAATTTTTTTTTTTTTTTTTTTCATCAACATTCTATAATAGGGGAAAAAGTCTGCACCCGAATTAGTCACATTACCGGCGAGAAATGATGTTAACGGTGGTGGTGATGATGGTGGAGGCAGTAATACACCACTTCGTTCTCAGCAGGGTATGACTGGTGAAAGAACTGCACAATTGGAACAAAACATGAAATTTCTTCAAGATCAACATCAAGCAACGCTTATCGCTTTGCATCAAGAGGTTGAACTTCTTCGTCAACGAAATAGAGGTAAAATAAACATATTTAAATGAAAAGAAAAGAATTATATGCATATTGAAATGAAATAATTTTTGTTTATTATAATTCAGAAATTCATTTAATTAATTGATTATTAATTTTTTATAGATTTGCAGTTTCAATTGGTATTTACAAAAGGAACTGCATGTGCACCAAGCCCATCATCTCCAGAAGATAATACAAATGGGTTCGTGAAAACAAAAGTAAGAGAAAAATTGATGTATTTAATTTTTTTTTCTACTACTCAATAATGAATTTAACAGTAAGTAGAAATAAATGATATTTAAAGACATCGATTTATATTTTATGACTGTGTACGATGTCTGTGTCTGAATAATAGGGAAGCCCAGTTTGTGTCAATGTTACTCCTCTACAGATTGAACTCCTGGAACGTGATCTTGAAGAGCTTAAAACTTCATTTAATGAAGCAAAAAGAGAAAATCTTCATTTACAAGAAGTCATTGAGAAACAAAATTTGTATGTAATATTTTTATTCATCAATAAATACATTAAATACACATATTTAATATTTTATTAATCTTTCAGAAAATTGGAACAAATAGAAGAGGAGAAAAAGCAACTTCAAATGTCAGATATTGGCGTACAAGTTGGTGATTCGTCTGAATCAGTACAAAGTGGTTTAATAGCACGTTTAGAAGATGCAGACATATTGATAAATAGATTGCAACGTGAGAATTCAGACCAACGAA
Organism: Microctonus hyperodae; assembly: GCA_030347285.1. NCBI lineage: Eukaryota > Metazoa > Arthropoda > Insecta > Hymenoptera > Braconidae > Microctonus > Microctonus hyperodae. The sequence continues at coordinate 3,688,971 of JAQQBR010000004.1, forward strand.
AAGAAATAGCCACGATAAAAGCATCATCAGCGCGAAATGGGAATCGCAGTGGACATGGTCGTGGTCGAGTTAATGAAAATGGTCATCATAACAGTCGAGGTTCATCTGGAGATCCAGGACAGTCTAGTAGAAACTCTTATAAATTTCCACCATTAGAAGGTGAAAGCTATTGGCGTAGCACGGGTCGAGGACGTTCGAGGTACAAAAATTTTGATAGAAACATTTAAAGCTCGGGTGTATTTTGGAAAGTTTCTGGATTTCCAAAATAAATGAGGCCAATAATCATGTTATTGTCATTACAAACATTTTCGAAATTGTAAATTCCTGATAACATGATTAATTTATGGACCTTATATTTATTTCATAAATCCAGTTAATTTTCAGTATACCCAGGTCAATCTAAAATTAATTGAAATATTCACATATAAAATTTTTTTGCGATTTCTTCTTCGATTTAGTTACGATCATCATTCAGGACAGCACAATCGACGAAATCGTTCAGAAAAAGATACAAGCGAACCAGACATGTCCCATATTGTTGGTCCAGGAATGGTAAATTCAGGACGTTTTAGGTAAATACAAGTTTACAAAAATATAAATAACTAAACAACTTTAGAAAAATTAATCTTAATAATAAATTGAAAGTATAATTAACAATTATAATGTACCAATATCAATTCCTCTACAGTTATGATCATCCAATGGCACAGCGTCATCGAAGAATTCGTTCAGATAAAGATGATAATGAAACAAATATTAGCCACGTTATGTTTCCTGAGTTGCAAAAACGTGATATGCCATGTTATTCACCATTTTATCAAGCTGAAAGAGGTTATCGCAACGGTGGCGGAAATGGTTATAATAGAGATGGCGGTGGATTTCGTAAATTTCGTGGTCAATCACGAGGTCATCGTGATCGTGGTGATCAACAAGACAATGGTCGTGATCAATCACAACAACATCAACAACAAAATCGTAATGATTATAAAGATAGAAATAATTCAAAAGAGCAATCAACTCAACAACATCAGCACCATCAGCAACAGCGGAATTTTAATGATGGTGCATCACACTCATCGAAAAAACAGTAAAATGTTTAATTATTTTATTTATATATTATTGTATATTAATTTATTTAATTTGACCATCTAGTCATTTTGATGATTGAATTAATGGTTTTCGTGAAAAAAATTTGTGTTTTGTAGTTGATTAATATCGTCGAGGTTGATGAGAATTATAATTAATAGAATCGAAAAGAAACAAACAAATAATAAGAATAAAATAACTAACAAAATTTACCTTTATCACGAAAATAAGAAGAAAAAAATTAATTCACTAAGAATATATGTTTAATATTATGCCGTTTATTAATTAATTAAATGAAAAATACTGAAGTGAATTTTAGAAAGTATCCTTGTATGCGTATATATTATATAAAATTTTCTGTGGCTATATTTAAAAAATATCGTATGGAACATACATTGGCATGTTATTGATAAGAATTAATATATAACACTGATAATATGAAACAACAAAAAAAAATCAACTAAAAAATACTTGCTCGTAAATTATTATTATAAAACATATTTACATACGTGATAGACGGGAATTTGCATCATTGCATTAATCACTATGACATTCTAATCATAATAGAAAAAGAAAAATATGTATTTGGATTATTAAATCGAATGAAACGTAAACATGAAGGAAAAAGTAATTAAGTACACGATAATTTGCACATTGCAACAATAGTCTTTTGATGGTGAGTCGAAACAAAAATGAAAACACAAAATTAATTAAATATAATATTATATCGTCGTATTGATGGCCTCAATAGTTGTTGTTTTTTTTTTGCAAAATATTTTCTTCAGAATTATGTATTTGCATTAATTAATTAGACGTATGAAAAATGTACTGAAATATTTCAGACAACACATATTGATACATGATCAATTTTTTTTTTCCTTCATTACATGATGATAATCATTTTTGTTAGTTTTATTTATCATTGTTTTATTTCATTATTTATTTAAAAATTAGTGATATATATTGATAATTTATAACATTATGAATCATATATGTATACATATATATTGCTCACGTAAATATTTTTGTTATATGATTGTTCGAAATTATTAATGATGAAACTTAATTATTATATAAAGAAATACTGTTAGAAATTTTTTGAATTTTATCCAAATGTATTTTGCGCGTAATATTTATTATATATAAATACGTATGCTGATTATGGAGCTATGTATACGATACACATGCATTTATTATAGTATATTTTTTTGATAGAAGTGATTAATTTATCATATGTTATACAATAATAACGTAGAGTGCAGATGGTTGTCAAATTTAATATCATATTATTGTTTTGAGCTTCAGTATTAATGATGATTCTAAAAAAAGGACCATACACATATAAAGTCTGCATTTTGAAAATGATATAATAATACTCGACGATATAAATAATGGAGTCATCGATATTATACATACGCCTCGTCATTATAAATTATAAATTATTATAACAAATCTTCATAATCGTAAAGTACAATTCTTGTACGCTTGAATGGGTGATATATATTAAATAATTAAAATTGCACTTAGTAATTATGAGTGTATATAATTATTTTTGCCTTATTCTGATGTTTGTGCATCTAATTTAAATTGCACGCGTTACATTGCGCTCTCTAAAATTTTTTTTGTTTTTTTTTTACAACATAACCTCATTTTTCTCGAAGTATAATTTCCCGCCATTTTATAATAATCAAAATAATTCGACTCAGAAGAATTAGTGTAAATATATCTCAATGTCAATAATCATTGATAACAATTATAAAATGCAATTATTGGTTAATCATCCATAATTATCATATAGTTCAGTATTATATTTAAATTAATTGTTGCATTCAAATAAAGTGTCATATCGATAGAATTAAATTGTAATATAAAACTTTTTGGGGTTATGTTTACGATCAACTGAAAACATGAAATCAACGTAAATATTTATAAAATTGACGATTCAATATAATTAATTAAATTTGTATTCAACAATGACATCTGAATCAGAAGTAAGATATTTATTCATTGTATTTGAAAAATCTTGTAATCATTTTTAATTTATGTTTTTATTGTGATTTCCAGAATACATTCGGTAATATACAAATGAACGAGCGATATAAACGTCTAAAGCGTAATTTGAAATTGACATTGATCAAGGGAGATGACAAACGAAGCTTAGATAATTTCACATCATTCAATACTTCAAGTACTGGCAGAGATAATTCGGACCTCAGTTGTGAAACCTATTCTGTTTATTCTAAAAATGGGAGTGAAGTTGTATCATCCAGTATTAATATGAAAAATGTTTATTCACATCAAAACCACAAAAAATTTCCAAATAGCGATTGTAATATCAATAAAAATGATAATATTACTACATCTACTGTGAAATCTGGACAATATTCATTGAAAAATGATGTTGCGTTACGATCACTTATGCCACCACCAAAAAGTATTGGAATATTGGCACACTCGTCCAGAAACAGTTCACTTGTTGGTGCTGCTAGTTCTCCAATGAATACAAGATTCAGAACGTCAGGTATAAGACGGGTTAATGAAATCGCATCGCCTAGTGTTATTTCATCAATCGAATGCCCAAGCTCAACAAATATCCAAAACACATCACAAATTATATTTGATAAAGAAACGAAGGATAATAATGTGAAAAAAAATCGAGATAAACCCGATCGTATTTTTTCTAAATGGCGCGTAATGTTAAATGATAAAGGTAAATTAATAATTAAAGGAACATTAGAGTGTGGAAAAGTTGCACGAAGTAAACCAGTGATACGTCGAATTTCTGCAATAAGTGTACAGTCAATTTTTAACCACATTTATAATTTGAATGGTAATATTTATGATGAAAGAAATGAATTGCCAGATTATATACGTTGTAAATTTTTCAATGGATTTCCAGACGATTGGGAAAATGTTTATCAACTTTGGCGTAATTATGTCGCGCAAGGTTCAAGTTTAAATTTCCGATGGCCTACACCAATAACTGACAGTGACGATGAAATCAAAAGTGGAATAACTGAAGAATTATTACCGCGAATAATTGGAAGAACACCGCGACTACGATCGGATTCTTTTAGGAGTCATGCTGGTACAAATATTACTGAACGATTGTCATCGACAATTAATATGTCAATGTCAAATGAAGAAATTTCCAGTTGTAATAAATGCCGATGCTCCACTGCTGGCAGTATTAATAATGAATCAACGAAATCATCAAAGACTAAATTACAAACTGCTGATAATAAGTGTGATGAAGTCATCAATGTTACCTCCATTGATAAAACTCAAGGTCAAGAATCAAGTACCTCATCTGCTACTAATTTTCCTCATAGTGAGAAATTCAATTCAATTTCATTAAAAGACGTGTTGCAAGAAGATAAAATAAAAATTATTCTTGAAAACATGAACAGTAAAAACTGTACAATTGAATACATTGATAAAGTATTTCAAATGTATGATTGTTTCAAATATATTTTTTCATATAGACCTGAACCCAACAATGAAACCGAAAGCATCAAATCATCAAGAATAACAACGGATGATAAATGCTCGAATCATGATTTTGTATCGAAAAAATATACAGATACAACATTTACAAAGTCCGATGATGCACGAGCAAATATGCTTCGATCATCAACTGAATATACTGTTGGTAGTCGTAAGGATTCATTTGATGATCATAAAAGAACTTCAAAGAGAATTGCAAATCGCAGAAGCGATAGAAATTATAAGCTGAAAATTCAAGGAAGATTAACGAGGAATAAACATTATGATTCGAAATCACATGACAATGATTCAGATTATGATACACCACTTAGATCCAATCGTCAGATTTTGCGATCACACATCAAAAGAAAAACGTACAGCAGATCGTCAATTGTTAAAGAAAAATTCAGACATCAAATTGTAAAATCGACAACTGATGATAGTGAGGACGACGATCATGTTCCAAAAACAACAAATTCATCGACAATCTCTGCTGGATCAGGTTCATATAATGAAAAAGGCAACACAGAAACATTTCCACAATCTAAACAAATCAGTGGCACTATTAATCATCCCAGGATTTCACGTGATAATGAGATAATAACGAGATCTGCTTCAGAACAGTTGCATCAAGAGAAGAACATGAAACACACTCCAAACCAATGTATTAGACGAATTAATTCGATGTCGACTATTCGTGGGTTTTTACAAAATTATGATTCATGTGGAAGTATTACTGAAGAAGAAAACCAAGTTCATGCCGTGAAGCAGAAATCATTGATACCAAATATTAATTATGAAAAAAGTAAAATCGATGAAAAGCCATATTTGAGAGATCAATTTAATTTAAAAAATAAACATACAAATTATGATTCCAGCGTTAGTTTTACCGAGGATGAATTTGTTAAGGTGAATAGGGAAATAAGAAATGAAACGGAGGGACAAGTTCTTCAAGAAGTTGATGTTCAACATCTTCAGCAAACAAAAAAGACAATAAAAAACAAAGCGAAACAATCATCATCTACTTCACAGACGTATGAGAGACAAAATTTTATTCAATCGCTCATTAAAATACCTGAAGCCGATGAGAAATCTCAAGCTACATCTGAACAAGTACAACGAAAATCTTCACCGGTTAAATACGAGAACGATAAAACAATATTAAATAATGATAAAGAAAATCGATTGATGAACGAAACTGAATATCAAAATGAACTAAATCGATCATTTATCAATTCCCGTGAATTACAAATGAACGACGAAATAGTCATAGTAGGAGAAACGAAATTAGGTACAGCGGAAAAAAAGATGAAACCTACGATTGTCCGTGTGGAAAAAGCGGTAATTGATATAAAATCATTTAAGGAAGCTCTATCGCAAAAATTATCAATTCCATATATTGAATCTTCAAAGGAAAATGTAAATCCGCCAACGGCAATTGAACTTCTGCGTCCATCAAAATCACTCAACGATCGAAAGAAAGTAGAAAATCCATCAAGTGATTTACCTACAGCTGTAGCTCAATCAAAATCCATAACAAATATAAAAACCAACGAAATGCACGTTATTAATGATAGGACACAAAATAAACGCCTTGATAACAAGAAGGATGATATAGTAAATTCAGAAAAAGATGTATATGGTTCTGAAAGTAATCCCAAACGATTGACTGCATGGGTACCAAAAGTTTTACATAAATCTGAAACTAATTATGGTCTAATTTTCGAAGGAAAACTTTTAAATGAAGCCAATCATGTTCTTCAGAGAAAATTCTCCACTGATTTTATACACCAGCGAATATCATTAAAAATGATCAAAACAGAGAGCGATGAATTTTTTGAACTTGTTGGTGACTTGACTGACATAAAACATTCAATGCCAAAAGAATTACAGAAATTATGCTTAAATGGATGTCCATCAAAAATTTCACAATTTTGTACAAAATGGAAAGAATTATTACTAGATTGTGAGAAATCATCCGAAGAATTGGCAAATGTATCAAAAAGTATTCAGAATATCCCAATGAGCTCACGAGGTCGTCGAATTTTGCCACCTCTTTGTTATTGGACAGGTGAACGTGTTACGTTGAAAGACAATCAGACAGTATACAGTCCGGGAAATTCTATAAACTCGACAATATTATGTACAGATATGTCGGTTATGAAATACGAATCTTCAGATACATTTAAAGGTGGAGTTACTAGGATGAAAAATACGCCAATTTCAACGAAAAAAAATTCCGCGGCCAGTATTGAGATTAAAGATAAAAATTCGAATAGTAATAAAGAAAAAGAAGAAAATTGCGAATCGGCGATTGTTGAGCAACAATTACCAGTTTTACGATCACATACTGCAAGAGCGGCGAGAAGAAATCGGGCAGAAACAGCAAATCAACAAACGAAGAACAGTAAAAGACAATTAACACGACAATTAAGTGAAAATTTCACTGACCAGGATTCGGACCAGGATTATGCACCTCCAATGACAAAAAAACGACAAAGAGTCAATAATCCCGTAATAAATAAAAAAAATGAAGTACGAAAATTGGAAAGTCAACGCAAACAAGCATCAAAAGTATCAGCACCAACAACTGTTTGTTCCATTGACACTGACTTTGAGAAAAATCGCAAATATATATCTTCAATAAATGCAAAAAGTAATGAAGAAAGTAAAACTCAAATTGTAAAAAATAATACGTATGATACGGTAACATATGTTTTGAAAAAAAGTTCTAATCGGGATTGTGAATTATCAGACGATCCAGTTACTGATTTTTGAAATAAAATACAAGCCAAAAAAGAGAAATAAATAGAATTAGGTTATATTAATAGATTTATATTAATTACACAATTATATTAACATATGGATAGCATATACAAGAAAAAAAATGCATTTTTTTCTTTTTATGTCCGTTTCATAGTACTTTAATACGGGGAAATTGATTTTTGAAATTTACAATTGAGTACGATGTCGTTTTATAGATAAAAAATTAAAATAAACACAATTATATGCATTGAGTCAAATCATAAATTGAAAATATCACATCAATGCGATCATACGGAAGGACTCCTTGACTATTACAATTATTTCATGATAAATTCGTTAGCTTTCATCATAAAGTGGTGTACCATCACCACTCAAAGACATACTACGAGGACTTGAATTTGTATGCGGTGTTCCACGTGGTGATTTATACGATGGCGTACGTCCAGATGATTGTCGATTTCTTGGTGTTGATCGTCCAGTCGATTCATCATAACCTCGTGGGGTTTTACGCGTTTCATCATACCTCGGTGTACTATTACTGCAAATAAAATGAAAAAATTAGTCATTTATAAATCATTTCGACAAATAAATTAAACAAATAAAGATAATTGTCGTATAAGCTGAATAAGAAATTTTTCAAGTTAAGTAAACTTAGATAATTTTTTTTAATAAAAATGCATTTGTATATAAACCGTTTTTTCAAAAGAATTTATCAAATTCTATGAATATGTAATTAATTTCAGTATTCATTCTACAAAATTGATTTTGATTAATAAAATAATGAATTAAATTTCTTACGATCCTCTTGGTGTTGTTTGTTTCAAACGTGCCCATGCCTCAGCTGCCTTTTGGAGATCAAATGTATCGTCATTTGAATTATTCGTTGAATTAAGTCGATGTGATGATCTGTGATGTATACTTTGACTTGTTGGAGCAGCTGGATGTAAAAATTGATGACTGGGCGTTTGCTGTCCATATCGTGGTGTTGGCTGCGAGTGATGTGGCGTAAGATGTGGCGTTTGGTATGGTGTCATGAATGGCGTTTGACCTGATGGCGTGTATGGTGTATTTGGATAAGTGTGCATTCCACCATAACCAGTAGCACCTGCAGTACCAGGTGTATGCGGTGGATAATGATGAGGCGTTTGATTAGCGACTTGAGAGAGTGAATGAATCATATGATGCGGAAGATTTTGTGCTACACGCGCTATTGCCTCAGAATTCATTCCTGAAATTGGACCAGGGGTAGTGTGATAAGGCGTTCGTGATGTTACTGCACCTCTGGGTGTACTTGGTGTATTTTGACCTGGTATCGGATCACGGAAGTGTTGCTTAAACCATCGAATAAAATCATTAACACGACTGAACATTTGTCCACGATATCGAAAACCTTCTGGTGTGACAGAGACATATTCGTGTTTACAAGTGTCACGCGGTAAATACGATAACATGAATTTTCCAGGATAATTTTTTGCCGCTGACATAATATACGGTATCTCCTTTGGAAATGCTTTTTTTTGTTCTTTCAATAATTCTTCGGCTTTATCTTTCATACCGTCAACGCCATTTTTATAATTTTTGAAATCCAATAATTCAGATGCATAAGCAGCCATTGGATTAACATGTCGGGCTATTATTTCATCTAAATCCTCGAATTCTTCATTTCCAATCCAGAGACTTTGTCCTAATGAAAAGGCATTACCTTTACCCTCTTCTCTTACATCAATATGTTGATAAATATCATCAGTAACTTTCCATGTTACTGTCAAATGATCAGCACCTTTACTACTTGGACGTACAATTGCCTCACCCTGCTTCATGGTTCGCATCAATTTTTCTGCTTCACCATAACTAATATTGTGAAATGATGGATGAACAATAACGCGTTTAACATAAGTTTGTCGTTGTTTTACTTTTTTTGTATCATCTTCTAATTTCATGTCCTTTTGTTCGGCATCTGTATCGTAAAATGGATCTCTAGCCGGACGCCATTCATGATTTTTATCAGCTAGATCACTACTTTTGCTCGTGCACTCAACGCTAAAGCGATCAACTTCAATTTTTATTATACGACAATGGATTATTTGTCCAATACTAACTCGCTCCTCGGGATTAGCTACATGTTTATCAGACAAATGTTTTATATGAATGTAACCAGATATACCATTATCTAAACGTAATCGTATACCAGTGGCTTTGCCCGGACATGCGCCAGCATCAAAATGATTCCAAACTTCAGACAATTCAGGGAAATCATTTTTTAAACAAAATGGACATTGCCAAAGTCCCGTTTCATCATTTCTTACTGGATTTGCTTGATCTAATTGATCACCTTGCGGTTTTCTATGACTAATCCCAACCACCGTTGCTAAAATTAATTTACCAATGTAAAATGTCTCAGGTGTTTCTTTTGTCAATATATCAAATAATTTCTCAGGACTTGGCGACTGATATGGCGTTCTCAAATCTTTATATCGACAATTTAATTCTGCTCTGATGTCATATAATGTGATGCATTTATTGCCATATCCCTGTCGCTCTAATTCCTCAGCAAAAGCATCTAAATCTAAATCCTTCAAGCGCTCTGGTGATTCTAGAATTTCTTCTAATGCACCAGCTGGATTTGGATCTTCATCGTCATATTCTAATGCATCAACTGCCATTTTTCTTGCCCATTCGTAAGTTTCTGGATGAACTCTCGATCCATCCAATACTTCAACATAGGCTTCAGTACTATCGCCAAGACTATTTGTATCAATTTTAATAAATCCAGCACAATTTATAAAAACTTTAGGACCCATATGACATGCTGTGATTAATTGTGTACGATTTTCCAATCGTTGGATTGTTTGTTTAAGCATTTTTATTAATGCTTGTCCCTTCCTCGGACCTAATCCACAAACAAATTGTACTAGATTTCCAGAGTACGTTTGTTGAACTGCTTTATTTATATCAACACCAACTTCATTCACTCGATTTACAAATTCCAAGTATAAATTTTCCAATAATTCTTCCTTTGGTAGTTGATCTTGTTGCGCATGGTATTTTAAACATAGAATTTCATCATCGGGCGTACACAATTGTGAAAATTCAACCAATGGATCTTGTAAACGTCGAGCTAAAGAAATTGCCTCGCGTAAAAGTTCAGGATAATCACGAAATTCAGAAATACCCTTATTACTATTGGCATAAATTTTTGCTAAATCATTATCAAGTATTTCTACTTGGAGCATGGGGAATTGTTCATCTTCAGCAAGCGCCACGAGACATTCTTTGATATCACTGGATATCATTAATGCCTCTCTTGATTCACCACCAATTACAATAACATGCGGCTTCTTTGTTGAAATAAAATTTTTTATAGCCAATAAATCTGCTTCTTTCAATGTTTTTTCATCCTCACGAAAGCCATTTTTTTTCTTCAATAAATGCGGTAATCGCAAATAATCTGTGCACTCACCGTTTGGAGCAACAATACAAGTAAAGGCAGCTTGGCCATAATCAGGCACATATGAAATCGCCATCACACGAATTCCCTGACTGGTGTCCCACTCTTCATCCTCTTCTTCTGCGAATTCAACTGTATATGGTGCTATTTTAATCCAATTATACATTTTTTTACAACACGCACGCATCACGTATTCTTTTGCTTCAGCAAGTAAATTTGCTTTCAATTCTTTCTTCAAATCTGGAATCACCATTCGTGTTAAAGCCATTTCAACACTTCCCATTCTTAAATTATTCCAATCTTGCACATTTTTACTGAATTCGTCTCTGATGTAAAGTTGCTTCATTTCTTCAACATAATTGCTACTAGTATTACCTTCAATACAATCACTTAAAATAATATCAATAAGTTTATCCTCTTCAGCCATTGCTAATTTAAGATATTGATCATCACTTAAATCCCGTACTGGTTTTTCTTTTAAATATTTCATCGTGTAAATTGGATGATTTTCATCAATCTCTTTAATTCCATTCTTCGTTGGTTTAACTGTTATTTTTGCTCGTTCCATATACATTTCTCTCACGCACTTTCTTACCAATGGTTCGCGAGCAAGTTGTATTGCCACCATTAATTGTGCGGCTTTTACTACTTCATCGGATGATTTGAATTTCAATCCAATATATTCTTGTGCGACAACACTTGGTTCTACTGGTTCTTGATCCACTTCGTGACGTTGATAATTATCACGTAGATTTTCAGCAAAATGTTCAGGAGTTAATCCAAATTTCTTTGCAAATGTGTCTAATCCAGCTTTTTTACAAATTGCATACGGTCCCGTTCTTACTGCTTGTTTCAGTGTGTCCTCAGGCTCCTCCTCTTCTTCGATTTCAATTTCAGCCTCTGGTGGTGGATCTTCACCATTTTCTTCAGCTTCAAGTAACTGTTTGCGACGTTTTTGTACTTTCTCCAAACGTCTCATTTCACGTTCTTTTTTACGGACAACTTCATGCATCGCAGGAATATCATGACTGTAATAAAGCATAAAATGATGATAAACGTCATTGAGTTCTTCGTTAGTTTGTACAGCCTTCAATCGATCAATGTCCTCCTCTTTGATAACACGAATATTATCGGGTAATGGTGCATCAGGATTTTTCATTATTTCATCTAATTGAAAATTTCTCATTTTTTCAAATAACACAAGAAGATTTTCTTTTCGCTGACGTAATTGACACCACTTTGCATCGAATTTATATACCTTCCATAAATCATTCATATTTAATTCAGGGGTAATGTATTCCTTTCTATAAAACGAAATAAATGGTACTTCAAAATTTTGATTGCGCATTAAATCTAATGCTTTTTTAATTTTTCCAATTGTCTGCGGTCCCTTGCGCGAGCGTTCTTTATCAGCATTTAAATGCGCCTCTTGTACGGAAATTGTCGGGCGATTAAATGCTTGTTGATAAATCCACTCTGCCTCATGATCCAATTCATCAGAGCCCTCGGGTACTGGTGTAATTGGCATTGAACGAAGCTGCATTCGTTCAGGAATATCAGTGTTACGAATTTCATTGTCCATATCTGTGAAGTGTCCACGTTTAAGTTCACTGGGTTCATAAATTTCAAAGATGCTTCTCTTCGTTTGTTTTTTCTTCGGTGTCTTTTTTCGTCTTCGTCGTCTTTCACCTTCTTCATCATCGGCATACTCGTCCTCTTCATCTTCAGGATCATATTCTGTTTCATCATATTTTCCAAAATGATCATAATCAAATTCAACACCGAATATATCTTGCGCCTCTTGGAGCGCTGCATCAGAGAATATTGGCTTTTTCTTCCGACGTTTCTCGCCAATTGGTCTACCTTCATCATCCACGATGAAATCATCAGCATCGGAGTACTCTTCTTCACTTCCTTCTTCGTCAAATGTTTCTGGCTCTTGCCTATGACTTCTTTCGCTTCTTCTTTCATCCTCCTATCAATGATAAAAAAAAATTATTAATCTTAATTAAAGAAAAAAAAAAAAAAGATGTCATTTCTTGAATAAAAATTAAAATAATACATACATCACCAGAACCACCTTCGAATAATTCATTTGCAATTGCGTCTCGGTCTTCACCAACTCCATGCTCTTCCTCCTCATCTGATTCCTTATCTTGCATTCGTTTGAGACGTTTGAACCGTTTCTACAATTGCAAAAAAAAAACATGTTAAATGAATGTCAAGTTAAAGTTAGTTTATTGTTAAAATTACTCTAGATAAATTATTCACCCTTTCAACTGTGATTCCAAGATTCTCTTCAATAAGATCATAATCATCGTCCTCAAGTCGATCATCATAATCTTCATCATCTCTCTTTTTTCGTTTTTTCGACCCGTCAGAAGCATCACTATCTTCACCTTCACTCTCTTCAATCGGAGCATCATCGATCAAATCTTTCAATTCTTCTCTAATTCTCTCTTCATCATCTAGAAAAAATCATAACTTAATACGAAATATTACCACATGTTGATTAATTAAAATGCTAATCAAATGACGTAATATATATCTATAATTGTGGAAGGGCTATGCATAGACATATAAATTACCTCATTAAAAACATTTTATCGTAGAGGTATTTATGATAAAGTTTGAAATTTATTTACCATCTTCCTCTTCTTCGCTTTCCTCCACTGCTTTTTTCACCCTTTTCTTTCTACCATGATCCAATTCTTCTTCTTCCTAAAATATAAAGTAACAATATATCATTAATTAACCTAAACAAGTACAATCACGCACCGCTCCAAAAGCCACTGACAGTAATCTCTAACATTTATTCACAATATTCACAATAATTATTATAATTGCATACTCACTTCACTCTCCTCTGCTTCAGAATCCAGGAAATCAGCCATTATTATTTAAATAAATCAAAAATAATCAAACAAATGATATACAGTTGTCGTGTCCTTCAAGATACTAGCAAAATGGCGGAGGGGAAATTTGACAGTTTTATGAAATATCTTTTAATATGTAGATGTGGAGGTTTCGTGTATGTGTGCGTATACAATATAAATGCAAAGAATTAAAGCCAATCAAATAACCACTGCGTGAAGCCACCGTAACTTTACTGAGGAACAAGCGGTGAGATCTTGCAAATTTATATCAATAATTCTAATTATATCCGCTAGCTGGCGTACACATCGAATTCTAGTCCAAATGATTAGTTCAAATAACCGCCACCTCTCGATTGGGGCCCTTTGAAGTAGAAAAGTAGAGTTTAGGCAGAGTAGAGTTATGGTGGTGTTACAAAAAACCGCCATTATGGAAAATAGAGACACACAACACACACACACAACTAAAAGAGAGTATAGTAATGCTGTATACATATACCTATATTATACATAGTTCAATATCGATATAGATTATAGGAGTACTATAGGATTTTTAGTACGCAATGCGCATGCGATTTTTATATGTAACTTTCAGCACACAACACTGCTTTACAATCATTGTCTGAACACTCTGAACTTTGCAATATATAGATGTAATACATCACAATCCATACATGTATTAATATTCTGAAACGATTCCAATTCGTTTAACACAAGTTTTCCATTCCTGAGATATTTTCTCCAGTACAACATTTCTAAAAAACGAGATATTTTTATTTATGCAAAAAATAAAATAAACGCAAATAAAGTATTGAAAATCACACATTAATTATAATATTCACTTTTCTCATGTCTATTACAGACTCATTATATTGTTTCAATATGAATATAATATTTTTTATGTATAATTTTTTTTTGTTTGGGTTCAGAAAAATGGGGGACGAATGGAACAATCAACCGGCAAACCAAAGATATGACAAGAATGAATCTTCAGGCAGAAGAAAATATGATAATCAATCACGCAGACCAAATGGAAACAATAGCTATCAAACACGTGAATGGACTAATTCCAATAGAGACTATCGTGGACATGATTCCAGAAGCGAGGATAGCAGTTATAAAGATAATGACAATCTAGTTATTCATGTATCCCAAAAGCACGTGGGAAAGATAATTGGCCGTGGTGGCTGTAAAATAAAAGAACTTCAGTCTGAGAGTGGTGCAAAAATTAATGTAAGTGTATTTAATTTTTATACATAGATTTATTTTCAGTTGACTATAAAAAATTATAGAAAACCAATTTTTTTTTTGTTTGTACAAAGTATTTAAAGGAATACGAATTGTACAAACATATTGATTTTACTATTTTTCAATGTGTTCTTGTTAGATTGACAAATCTGGATATGGTGATGCTGCAATAACGCTCATTGGAACGGTGGATGCGCAACATAAAGCGAAGGATTTGATTAAAAGTTTAACAGAAGATGGAAATTTTAACAATTACCAATCATCACAATCCAGATATGATAATTATAATACACAGCAACAATCATCATACTCATCGTCAGGTTCAAGATATGATAACTATTCACAGAATTCATCCGAACCTGCATATGATAATTTTCAACAGTCACAAGTTGCCGCTCAGCCATCACAATCACAAAATGAAGAGAAAGATAGCCTTGATTTTGGAGATTTTGATTGGACCAAAGCAAATGATGAGCATCAAAAATTTCAAAAAGAACGTTGGGAAACATTAAAACCATTGAAGAAACAATTTTACAATGAGGATCCAGCAATAGCTCAAATGTCTGATGAACAAGTGGCGGAAATTCGTCGATCTAAAAATAAAATTGAATGTCGACGTGTTTTTGAAAGTGATGATGAATCAAAAAACGAATTCGTCGTGCCCAATCCTGTTTTAACATTCGATCAAGCATTTCACGATTATCCCGAGATCTTGGAAGAAATTCGTAAGCAAGGTTTTGCAGAACCAAGTCCTATACAGTGTCAAGCATGGCCAATTTTACTCAGTGGTAAAGACATGATTGGAATAGCACAAACGGGTACAGGCAAAACATTGGCATTTTTATTACCAGCATTGATACACATTGATGGACAACTCACGCCGCGTGAAGAACGTGTTGGACCCAATGTATTAATAATGGCGCCAACACGTGAATTAGCATTGCAAATTCATCGTGAAATTCAAAAATATGAATATCGCGGTATCAAAGCCGTGTGTATTTATGGTGGTGGCAATCGTAAAGAGCAGATTGATTGTGTTGGTAGAGGTGTGAATATTGTTATTGCTACGCCAGGACGACTGAATGATTTAGTATCAGCTGATAAATTAAATGTCGGCGAGGTGAGTTATCTTGTATTGGACGAAGCTGACCGCATGCTTGACATGGGATTTGAGCCACAAATTCGTAAAGCATTAATAGACGTTCGTCCCGATCGACAAACTGTCATGACAAGCGCAACTTGGCCACAAGGAGTGCGACGATTAGCACAATCATACATGAGTGATCCAATTCAAATTTATGTTGGTTCACTTGATCTAGCCGCAGTACATACAGTCCGTCAAACAATATTATTCGTTGATGATGAAGATAAAACAGCGACATTACGTGAATTCTTCCAAAATATGGGACAAGATGATAAAGTAATTGTTTTCTTTGGTAAAAAATCCCGGGTCGATGATTTAGCGAGTGAATTAGCGTTAGGTGGAGTCAATGCACAAAGTATTCATGGTGGCAGAGAGCAACTTGATCGTGAACAAGCGTTGGAAGACTTGAAAACTGGCGACGTTAAAATACTTCTTGCCACTGATGTTGCGAGTCGTGGAATTGATATTGAAGATGTCACTCATGTATTTAATTATGATTTCCCACGTGATATTGAAGAATACGTTCATCGTGTTGGTCGTACAGGTCGTGCAGGACGTTCTGGTGAAAGTATAAGTCTTATAACACGCAGTGATTGGGCTCTGGCTAAAGAACTCATTGCTATATTAGAAGAAGCAAGTCAGGTGAGATATCAAATTTATCAGCAATTTTACGATTAATTTTTGTATTTTATTTATTTCTTTTAAGATAGGTGAATAATTTTTTGGTATTTATATTAATGGATTTTTCATTTTAAATAAATGTAGGAAGTTCCGCAAGAATTGTATAACATGGCTGAACGTTACGACGCTTGGAAGGAACGCAAAGCACAAGAAAAGGATACAATGCGTATGGATTCTGGTGGTCGCAGTGGAGGCGGTCATTATGGTGGTCGTGGTCGTGGTGGACGACGGGGCGGCGGTGGCGGTGGTCGTAGTCGGGGAGGTTTCGGCGGCGGTGGATTTTATTAAATTCATCAAAAAATTGATTTTCCAAAAAAATGGCTTAGTCGGTTATACAGTACAAAAAACTGTTTACCTCATGTTGAATTAATAATTAATCAACATCATGTGTGATACATATGAATTATCAGTAGTATTATGCCTTATGTGCAGCGCACAAATGAAAGACTGAGCCGTTATTGATTAGTTCTTCTTTTAGTTTATTTAAACTTATGTATTTTTTCACAATGTTTTTTTTTTCCTTTTATTTAAAGTTTATAGATCAAATTTCTATTAAACTTATTGTCCAGTCACATGTAAGTTTAAATATTGCATCGTGTTATAAAGACATTTACTATTTTTTAAGCATATTTAAATATATAGAAGCATTTAGAATGTATTTTTTTGTTCCCTTATGAAATAGAAACGAAGTAAATAAATAAAGAAATTTATTTTGAACTATCAATTGTTTTTAATGTATATTTATAAAATATCAATGTTTACTTTCCTGCGATATACAATACATAGAGATTATTGAAATTCATTTTTTCTTTTTTCAAACTCAAAGTTGATGAGTATAAAATACATAAAAATCAAATTTTAGTAAATGTAAAAAATAAGAAGAGACATTATAATAATTCAATGGAACAACGAAACAATCAGAATTTTCGGATTATTTTCTTTCAATTAAACATTTAAAATTTTATAAATAAAAGCGTGAAAATTCATTTAGATTTTTAATCAGTTTCTTCGCTATAAACTTTAAAGTCTCGTGACCCTATGTATTTTGTAGCAAAAATTTTACCACTCGGACTCGGAATCGAAAACGCAATATCATCCAATGTCATTATGTATCCATAATAAAAATTTGATCGCAAAACATCCATCAGTTTACGAGCAATGCCTTTACGACGATGAGTCAATGCAGTCCATATAACATTCACTCCACATTTAGCTGGAGTACTCTCTTCTGAACAGCAATCCAAATCAAAAAATTCCGGAATCATGCGATGAGCAATTTTTATGGGTTCTGCCACTAAAACACCAACAATCGTTTTGTCTTCGACGTATAAATAAATTTTCTTTCCATGATAATCCGGCATTTTCATACAACTCAAACCCAAATCTTTATCAACGACTTCAAGCACTTGTTCAACTTTTTTCCAATGAAGTTTTGGATCTGTTGACTCAATTGTGATGATACGATTACTGGTAAATGGATCTTGATAGACAACACGCTCATTTTTCCACCCCTACGATAAACAATAAAGAGTTAAATATTATTTTATCAAATTAATGCGATAACTAATCATCACTAGATAGTTTAATTTTCAACTTACATTATATTTCAGTTTTCTGAAACTGTTGTGATGAATCAAATGAGCATTCTCGTCTTCAGGCTCACCAACTTGATAAACAACATTACATTCATTACACTGTATAGTTCCAAAAACTTTTTGGCCAGCATCTAATTGATATTGATCACTGCCACCGTTGGTTTTTGTGGATAATTGCCAATTCGCTGGTCTTTTTACGCCACGGCTCTTTTTCTCCTCCAAATTCCTGCACAAATTTATTAATAAATTAGGTGTTATTCGCTAAAACATGAAGAAAAAATGTATTATCAAATAAAAAAAAAAAACACTTACTCAGGTACATTGCTCGCATATCCTTTGGCAAATAATGGGAAATATTTTGTACCATTTCCTATTGATTCTTGATTGGAATCAATGGTATTATTTATTTCTACATTTTTAGCGGAATTTTTATCTTCAATATTCATTGATGAAGTCATAGTACTGAGCACACTTGCAGGTGATAATAAGGCATCACTAGTAATACGTGCAGACTTCAATGGAGATTTTACATTAGTTTGGTTCACCGTCAATGGCTCTAATGCATCATATTGATCATCAGCCCAATCGTCCTCCAATACTTTTAAGATTCCTGCAACATCATTTTGATTTATTGATGCATCAAACGATGGATCATCCACTGTTAAATCCGTTGTGTCAAATTCAACATTATCCAATTTTGGTTTTTTATTCACGGGTCGAATGGATTTCTTTTTTTTATTCAGTGCAATTTTACCATCTGAAACCTTTAATTTAATATTTCCGTTCACAGTCACCGTAGCCTCATGATTCATTTTAACAGTTCGATTGGTTTTGAAAAAACGTTTATTAGGATCTTCAATTGGGGATGGTGCCCTAGGTGGTGGTGTTGATATTACCACGGGATTAATTACAGGAAGTGAAATATTAACGTGACTTTCTTGAGGAGGATTTTCATTATTAGTTTCAGCTATTGATTGATTAATACTCGGGGCACTTGTCGCCAATGAATGACGTTTCTTTTTTATTTTTGGTCGTTTAATGCCATGTCTAACACCAGCATTTATTCCACCGAATTTTTGCCTCTTCGATGAACCAATCGAACGTCTAAGATGACCATTCAATGGTAAACTATGACGTTTTTTCGTGACTGCTTCCGCTGATCGCCAACCAAAACCAAATGAGTGCCGCTTTGATTCATTAGTGCTACTGTAAAATGATTTTGTACTCAATGGAAGTAATTTTGGTGTATTATTTTTTTCATCTTTAAATAACGATGCTCGGGCTCTAGGTATTAACGATACTTCATCAATTTTTATTAATTTCATACCGCTTGTATTTAATGATTCAGTAGCGTGTCGTTTCATTGAATTTCCTTTTCGTTCAGGCGATGAATCGTCACTTGAATCAAATGGACAAATTGATTTCCGTCGATGTACCGGTGGCACAGCAATATCTTTGGATACAGAGCCCAATGGTGTTATTAATCTTCGTTCAGAATAATTTTCTTTTTGTGGTGAACCAGAAATAGGATCTTTTTGTGGTGAACCAGCGATAGAATTTTTTAGTGGCGTTTCGGGTACAATATCATCTATAATTGATGCCAATTCAGTTTGTGATGGAGTTGCTGGAATAAAATTCTCCATATCATTTTTATTGGGTGATGAAAATAATGATTTTGGTGAATGTGAGAATATTCTTCGACGTGGCGATGTACGTGCATCACGTGAAAGTTTTTTCAATGAACTAAACGATGATAATCCACAGGATTTATTATGAGAGAATGGTGGTCGCAAACGATCCCACGAAAGGCTCAATACCCTTGGTGATTTTTCTGGCGTGGTAAATGGCGAATGATATTCTCGTCCAGGTGAACTTTCATTGCTGCTATTATCAGTAATATCTAATGGTGACATTGGTCCTAAATCTGAATCCTCCCCTGACATTCCGTCGTCCCGTCTAACTGAACTGTTTATTTGAAATAAATTCCTCTTGGTGGAGCACCCATTAACACCAAATAATTGCTTTTGTGCTGAACGACGTGGAGTACAGAGTGACTGTCCCTGTCCACTATCGCTTGATGACATCATGATGATTTGGGACAAGATTTCGCTGTGAAATACTGTAATGGAAAAACTCATACCTTTTATACATGAAAAAAAAATTAATTATTGGCAAGGATACGAATAAATAAAAAAAAAAAAGAAAATTACATAAATATCTCTACATTTTGTTTTTTATTATAAAAACTATATAATTATTTATTTTACGAGACAATATATCTAGAATATTCTGCAGTAACTACAGAAAATAGTCATTATATATTATAGAAGTTATAATTAGTAAAATAATTACATGGAGAAAATAGATTGGCGCTCAAATAGATGATACCTAACCACAAGTGTTATGAAAAATACTCACGTTTATCGTGGCCAATGAAATAACAAAAATTGTAATGTGCCTGCTTGCCTTATCGATACACCTATTTGTACTTTATCGTATTTCAAAGTAAAAATAATACGTTTCACACGTATTGTAAATAATATAATATAAAAACCAATGAATAATACACGTTCTAAACGCTTAATAATTCCGATACGATCATAGATGTATATACCTTGCACCTGGCGACTAGCACCAAGTTTGTGTTTTGTAACGGCTGCTTTCCCTCTATTTTTAAACACGTCTACCAACATTACATGATATTCACCGCCACCTGCACGTTACTCTTCGATTATCGACTTGACTAAAAACTAGATTCCTTCTATACCAATTAATTTCAAACTACATATATAATAAATCGAAATAATAATATTCTATGCAAATATATCTATAATTAATTCAACTTCTTTATATTCTTCATTCATAATACATATTATTTGCGATAAATATATTAGTAAATGTTTAATTTTAATTAATAAACATTCTATTATCTGATAAATAATACCATTTCGAAAATAGCGCCATAAATGCTCTGTAACTATATGTTGTAAAATAAAAAATTGGTTTATGAATATATTATTATTCTATTTTCTATTAACAAATAATTAATTACATGCTTAGGAGAGTATAATTTATATGTGTGTGTGTGAGTAAAAATGGTTGATTCTTTTTTATGGATTAATTCATTTATATCATGTATAGAGAGAAGAGGCTTCTCTCTCTCATTTTGAATATTTTTCATATGGTCATGTTGGCAGTATGGTAAAAATTCGCGGCAAATATTTATTTAAGTATTTGAGAAATGGAACAACAAAAAAGATAAACCCCGTACCAATTACATACACTATGACAAATCATCGACTCATCTTACTCTTGTACAATGGATTCCTTGACACGATGATTGGTCAGATTATATGTACACGACAACCTCTCATCTATTCACGTATGTTCATATACAATAACTATAATATGTATATTGTATACATATATTATTGTTATTATATTTACTCATATAACTTTCTATAGTAAAAACTTTGTCGTTGCTGTTTTATTGCATACCAACACTTTAATAGTTGAATATTCTGCTGTTTGCAGTTCGTTGCTGATGTGTATAAGAAACTGCTGTCAAAGCAGAGAGAAATTAATGAGAAAAATGTAAGTTGATTTATCGTTTGTCGTATGATGATAATAACACGTTCATAATCCTGATTGGGTTTGTATTATTGTTAATATATACATAATTAATTTATATTTGTTTAATTCGTTTATTGTTAACTAAATAGTATATTCCTTCAAGTATCAAGAAGGTTTGTTTTAATAGAAATTTTCTGTTCAACAGGGATATTACTATCAGGTATGAGTAAATTTGATGCTTAGCCATCAAGACTTCAACTCCTTTGTGCCGACGAGTTGTGATATTTTATCTTCAAGAGCGTATTATCTTGCAGCTACGCTGCAAATACATTCCAAGTTATTAACGTTGTTAGTTAATGATTCGAAGAAAGCAATAAAAGAATAAAATGGCTGGCTGTTTATCACTTTTTATTATGGGAGTGTTGATGATGATGACCTGTAGTTCTAATGTGCAATCATTTGCAATGGACTTTGGTGATATTCGTGAATTAATGGGTTTCGGTCGTGAAATTGTCATGGGAGCCTTGGAATCATTGGAGTTTATCAGAAGCCATGGACGTGAAGATGATGAAATGAATTTTCCATTTATTCGTAGAATGGAAAAACGTTTGTTGAATGAAATCACTGGTGTTGATCATCGATTGAGAAATATGGAGGAGCAAATAAATGAACGTGCCACTGATATTGTTGATATAATATTAACGGAATTGCCACAACGTCAAGAGCTGGATGAAACTCTTAGAACTCTAGACAAATATTTGAGACGTGTTGATCAACTTTATCAAAAGTTTATTCATTACTCCGATTCATATGATAAATATTCAAATTATACAAAATTACGTTTTGCTGAAGAGTGTACATCACCACATGCAGATTCACTTCCTGATGTTATAGAATCGATTCACAGATTAATTGTTCCAAAGAATTTCGTTAAATCAGAAAACAGTCTCTTTGAGCAACTTGCAAGATCTACATTCAAGGTAAATTTATTATCAATTTTATTATTTCCTTTTTTTTTTTTATTTCATCGCAATAATTTATATCATTTCTCATGAATATATGTAATAATATTTATCCATGAATCAATTTGTTGAATTAATATTGACATGATAATCTCTAGCAATAATAAAAGTTGGGTATTATTACTCTCGTGCATATTGAGTTCATGTTAATGGCATGTATCAATTCAACGATAGTAACAAGTATAAGTATGCGTAATGTAGCAGAAAATGAATGATCAAGAGAGAAGGGTCACGGAGAATTGTGTATGAAAGGGGGGGGTGGAATGTATGAGCTTTGTGGTCATTGAAATAAGTGGGGGAAACGGTAAAACCCGATCCTGAATCGCACAGTTAGTTACACGGCTCCCTTCGTACACGCTGTTCTCTTTGTTACTGCAAATAAAACGTGACGATATACGTATATGTATCCAATAAACACAAGTGGTATTATTGTTTAATATCACATTGTTGAATTATTAAATATTTCGTTGGAATATGTGAGTGACAGCCACCAGTTGATGAGACTTACAGTGAAAATATTGTATTCAAATTTATTTCAATATCTCTCTTGACATACACAAAACGTGTACACCTTGATTCAATAACCACCAACGTCCTCAACAAAGAAATTCTCACTTATTCATCGATCAAGAATCCGGAAATATAAAATTCGATTACACATCGGTCAATGTTTCTTATTGTTCAATTTATACAGTCACTTATTTTTTATATTGAATTTTACTTGGGTAATTTACTATTATTGGCGGCAAGTTCATAAGTTAATAATTGTTTATTACGCGCACTAGTGCATGTAAATGTGACGTTGTGAAATTTTTTCAGTACGATTAGTGACTTCCGTGTATTCATTTAGTTTGCTAGTGTGTTATTAATTTAATATCAGAACATTTTTTCAATGGCTATGTATGTCAATCAGTTACATAAATCTTTGATGTAGTGAATAAAAAAATCTTGATAGATAAAAAAAAAAGCGAAGATTGAAATTAATATTGTAATAATATGGGGAAACCATGTGTATTGATGTTATCGCTGATGATGTGTTTGTCATTGGCGATGGAGGATAATTTTTCTTTTATCGATAAATTACGCTACGATTTAATTCAACTAAAAAATTATCCAATAAATCAACGTGAGGCTAGAGATATATCTCAATCATATAAAACTGTCTTTGAAATGTACGAAAAATATGCTGAAAAAATTAATAATGCTGGTGAAATAATGGGCAAACGACATTTAAATTCATTGACATCATTATGGCCATGGGCGATGATGCAAAAACATATGAATATTATCGATGGAATTTATTCAAATTTTTTGCAAATGTTGCATCGTGTTACATTAAATATTGACCCAGTTAATATTACCCAATGTTTACAATTTGCAAATGTCATATTGAAAGATCCGAATGTGTCAATACCAGCAGCTTTCAAGCACATGACGGACATCATCATTGAACAAGATTTATTTATTTTAGCGTATAAGGTGGAGAAATCTAGTAGTTTATTAATTATTAAATTGGATTTATCTATTTAATATTTTTATATGTTAATCTCAATATTTATATTTATTCGTATTTTTTACTTTATAGGAAATTGAAGCTCGAGTGTGCAATGAAAAACAATCGCCACAACAATTATTATTCAATTTATATAACATAATTGCATTGACGGAAATTAAAGGGTATATAATGATGCAATTTTCCTATACAATTCTCAGTTTACACGATGAGGGTATGATTGAATAAATAAAATAATGATACATACAAACATATATAGTGATAATGTAAATAATGAATACAATGAATTTGCAGAGAAAAATGAATTCGCGGCAGAACGTAATAAAACTACGCGTGATTTCGAATTGCGCGTTCAAGATATTTTAAGGGCAGTAAAAGTCGCAGTAGCATTTGCACCGAGAGAATTATGGAAATGTGATCCAATAAAACACGAAGCAGGTAATAATAATAATTCTATAAAGTTGAGCGAAAATAAATTTAAAATGAATATGAATCATTTTTATTAATTAAAAATCGATTTAATTGAATTCCAATTTTTTCATTTGGTTAAATTTAATTTATAATAATTTTTATTTAAACTGATTTTATATTCATTAATTTTGTATTATCTTTTTTTCTTTCAACAGGTAAAACTTATACTGAATTGACACAATTACTTTCGGGTTATCTTGTGAACGAAGTGGACTTGAATCCGACAAATACATGTCGTGAAAATTGTGGATATTATTCATATGCAAAAGTTCATGGTTGTTACGATAATCAATATTGTTCCCAGCAGCGACGTTGTAATGGAAACATTGTTAATTGCCAATATATCGATTCTGATATGTGGGTTTGTCCATCGGTGAGAAATTTATTACTCGTAAACTAATCAAATAATGAATTAATTTCTAAGTAATTTAATGATTTTGTTCACATTATTGTTGGTTGGGGACTACCGTTGGAATATCAGAATAATAAAAATCGAAGATATGAATATATTGAGTATGAAAATGGAAAAATGTATGGTAAAAAAAATACATGCAGTAGACCAACAAGAAAAGTCGATAGCTGGTGGCGTTGGTTGTTTTGGCATTGCAGTTACTGCATGTGCTACTGTGATGATTATAGCTCAAGCTCTGACAGATATTTCAATTTACGAGACGTAACATCAGACATTGAGAATAATAAGTGAGTAAATAAACGAGGAAAAAAAAAGTGAATAAACAAATGGAAAAATGAAATAAATATGATATACTATCAATTTAATAATGATAGAATAGCGACAATTATAATTAATATTTTTATTCATTATTTTTGTAGAGTTATAACCGGTCTCAGATTAGTCAAAGTGAATCAAATAATTCACATTCAAATTCAAGAGAGTAAACTCTTGGGGCGCGGAATAATAAACAATACGGAGATATCATGGAAACCAGTTGATAATTATTCAAGGACAGATATTGGTGTATTAAATGGACGTGATTATCATACACTTACGTGGGAACATCGTGCAATTGATTTAGATGATTTGTTTGCAGATGATGAACATCTTCTCACTGGTAAGTCGTTCAAATTATCAATGTATGATGTCAATTCAATTATTGAATATTAATTTATATTTTACTAGGAGTGAGATTTAGAATGGTTGGTGCTCATTTGAACTTTGAAATACGCGTTACGCCGTTCAATTTTACTACGGGATTATTGATAAAGCCAACTGAGAAAAGTAGATGGATGAGCAATGATCAGACTGAATTTAGCGCGGAAGGAAAGCGGTAAAAATATATTTCATTTTTCTGACCGATTGTATTATAAAAATACAGTAATAATTTTTGATTTTTATTTTCGACGTTTAGAAATGAATTACAGTTAAATAAGCCAGATATTCCTACACGAGTCAGTACTTCTGCCAAACCCGACTCGAAATCAAATCAGTTTTTGAATTTTGGACCAACTGATTTGGAAAAAGATGCTGCACAAACGACAATTCCATTTTTGGATATTCAACCGGTAGAAACTGTTCCAGCATTCCCATTATCGGGTGCTGGTATTTTTCATAAAGGACGTGATGGCTCAGGCGGTTATATTGCACTCAAAATTATGACTTATGATTTTACTAAACATCTCCGCGCTGACTTGCCGTCGCCACCGTCACTCATTGCTCATAACGAAATTACTGCTGATAAGATATTGTATTCAAAATAATGATTACGTTTTCACGTACGTATACATATATTTATGTATTTGAGGTCAAGCTCATAAAAGAATCTTGTTTTTATGAACCAAAAGATACGCAACAATGAACTGCAGTGATAGTAGCGTTTAAAATACTATGTAAAAGTCTTCTGTTATTTAATCAATGGCTGGTTCGATTGAAATTGTTAAATTTATACCAAGCATACTCAAGTGAAAAAGATTGTATAATTAAAAACGAACAAATTTTTATATTAATGTAAATAATTCTCCATTTGATTTACCAAAATATTATATAGAAAAAAAGGAACAAAAAACTATTAATGTAGAAGGAGAATTATATTGATTAATAGCATAATTCTTCATCATTCAATCAAATGAATCTGAAATAAAGGAAAATGAGCTAGTAGAGAAGCAAAACAATTGCATCGACCATGGCTATATAAATTTTCTTGTGTATTTCTACATGTAACTTTAATTTATGTTATTTTTTCATGTATTTCGCCAACTTTGATTATGTTAGAGTTATGTATGTATATTTTACTAATCTCAAATTAATAAACTTGAATAAAAAGAATATGACATTTTTATTATATTTAACTCACTTATTGCTGCCATTATGATATATTCAGTGGCAATGTCCAGCTAATCGGTTAATCAATTATGTGTCCGTTTGTAGAACTGCTGATGTAATCACCCGAGTTACTTATGCTGCAAATTATATATTTGTATGTATAGACTCTGCTGATTTTTCTACTACTGGAACGGGTGTTTAATTTCTACAGTATTTCCATAAAAGTCTATACCCATCACGATGCAAAGTGTATTAATAATTGCGACAATATAAAACATTGGCAACATTAATGAGTATTTATAAACTTTCGTAAATTTCAATCGATCGTCAACGTAACAACGTTAATGGCATTAAGTATAAAATTATTAACAGAAAATTCTCCAATTAGTCTCATTGCTTATTTTTATTAATTTCAGGTGCGTATAAAAGATTGTGACGCATAAATTTGTAGGGAAATTATTTTGAAAAAAAAATGTCTCGATATGTTTTGTGTGTAACTATAAGCTAAATATTTTGCCAGGTGTATCTTTTATCAATTTAAATTAAACATTGATACGATCAGCCAATGAGCAACTGAGACCAGTGTTATCCGGCTCGATATTCACTTCTTTAACTATACCATTGTCCACTACCATTGAAAAGCGTTTGCTTCGAATTCCACCGAGAACGGGCAAGTCTATAGCCACATCCAAGGATCTAGCGAACACGGCATTTGTATCAGCAAGCATTCTTACCTGTATAATAAATGAATGCAGTAAATATAAATGAATGAGTATTTATTTTGTGAAGAATTATTTAATTTGTTAAACAAATTTAACTACCTTGCCATCGGCCTGTTTATCTTTTCCCCAGGCACTCATTACAAATGCATCATTGACACTGACACAAATAATTTCTTCGATGCCTTTTGATTTCAATTCTTCAGCTTTTTCAATATATCCAGGAAGATGTGTCTAAATAAAATGAATTTGAAATTAGATTATTCGAAAACATATAATAAATTAAAAATTATGATTCAATGAAACATTGATTAGTAATTGGTTAATTCAATTATGAATTAATACCTTGGAACATCCGGGGGTAAATGCACCAGGTACACCAAAAATGATAATTTTTTTCCCAGCAGCGATTTCAGCGATATTGACTTTGTTACTTGGTGTATTTTCATACAAGTCCACTGATGGAAGTTTATCACCAACCTTTAACATACCAAAAAAATAAAGTCATATTGTGAAAATATTATTTTTTATCAAAAAATAAATAAATGTGAAAATAATGGGCATTTAAAAAATTAAAAAAAGAAAAAAACCTACTTGAATAGCCATATTCGTAAGAGATATGTGAAATCCGCGATTGAAATAAGACAATGATGATCGTCCAGCAACGGTAATTGCGCGACTGATATACTGAGTCATCTGTATAGTATTGATATACGCAGTTGATAAATTGTCAGTCTATTATATTTCCTAAGAGAAAAAAAAATTTTCCAACTAATTAATTATTTATTAATTGTGCGTAACGAACTTTAGCCGGTTCGTGGTAACGTTAGTTTGCTTTATGCAATTTCGCTTTGTTCTTACATAAAAGTACAGGGATATTTATTTTCGAGGTTAGGATTATTGAATAAGTTGTTTGCATGATTTGTGTTGATGCTCGTAGTATGATGACGGTTTTTTGTCACGTGAATGCTTATCGATTGTTTTTCATGAGAATAGAATATGAATAAATGTTTTTGTCTTCTGTTATTATATTCAATAGGTACATGCACACGATTGTATAATATGCGAAATATATCAATGTGCGATTGTGCAATTGTCGGTCAGCAACTGAGAATTGAACAAATAAAATAAATGCTAATGCGCATATGTATACGATTGGTTTGATCGTATATTAATATATTTTATCTTGACTGATAATTATTCAAGCGGCAATCATATTTGTGTATATTTTTTAAGTCAAATAATTTTAAATGACTTTATTTCATTAGTTAATTTATTTATTTATTTTCTTATTTATATTTGCAGCATTTTAGTGATGTGAGCGCCACAACAACCTTGTGGCGATAATTAGAGATAAATAATCTCGCTGTTGTATCAAGTGATGGTAAATGAAATATCAGACATTTTACGAATACGGCGCAAGATGGCGGTATTTTTTTATCAAACCTTTTTTTTTTCATTTTATGTAAAAATTAGAAATTTAAAACTCGTAATCAATTTTAATCATATATAAATGACCTTCCCTGAACCTAATGTGTCCGTAATTACTTTGACATAATTGATAAATAACTACATCAATAAAACAAAGATATATTGTTCAAATATTAATGCTAGTAAATTAATAATAGTGTGTTTAACCATCTGTTTTTATAGGTTCAAAATCAATCATAAAATATAAAAAATCACGATTTTTTTTCATATTGGAAATCTTAATGTAATCTGATCAGAGTGCAAGGGGTTGAAATCGGGAATTACCTTTCGGCATTACATGGATTTGGGTAAGGCCCCTCCTTCATTATTTACTTTCCTTCCATCCTATTTTTTCCTTTTTTTTTCTTCATCTAGCATTATAAACCCAACACGTTTAGGAGGAGTTGTGTACTTGCATCCGGGTCATTAAAAGCGGCCCCTTTAGAACTTGTCACAATGCCTGTCCAAGGCAATAGAAATAATATCCGTATTTATATAAAATTAAGATATCCAATTTCAAAATATTCCGTATACTATTTTATCAATATTGGCTCCACCCTCCATACGACCCCTTTTTTTTTTATACATTCTTTTAATTCTTCTTTTTTTTTTTCTTTATTTTTTTGTGTATATCATCAATAAATAGGTGTATGTATACGTATATAATGCAGATATATGGTATCAAAATGGTGAATTCATGAATATTCAGAGAGATGTCAAAAAAGGCTTCATTGATAGTGTCCACCTCAAGCCAAACTGGCTTCGCAAGACTTGCGCGGTTTATTTTTTTATGTAACTCAGTTTGTCGCTACCACGTCACAAGCGCATCCAATTGACACAATAATCCTTGGCAATGTTTTATATGAATTACTAACTTGATTACATTAGATTGCATTTAGTAGGTCTCTTAACGTGCAACGTCAACGGTATAATACGAATTTTGTTCATCTATTAATTCATCATATGCATATACAAATCAAAAAAAGAATGATATATCCTTATAAATTCATTTCATGTACGTTCATGTAGTTTGAAAACATTTTTTTTTGCCTTATTGTCCAACAATATTTATCATTCATTATTATCAGCAAAAACAATTTGAATGATGGATGGCATGAGTTAACAGTATAGTACACAGTTGATGACGAGAAGACACTCGACTGTCAATTATAAATTTGTCATAGTGGCAGAAAGTTCATGACAATCTCGCTGAATCAGTATAACGAGTCTTTCATATTTTTCTTCAATTTTTTTTTTTTCTTCAAGATGTCATAGCGAGTTGATATTACATCCAATGATGGTAAACTTGTCTTCAACATTTCAGTACAAAATCTACCGTTAGACGTAATATAAATTATTACATTTCTTCCTTTATCCTCACCATCACTTTACATCATGTAAAACGATCAATAAAATAACATTAAAAAAAAAATACATCTTGTGATATACATAATTCTCACGTTTTCAATTACAAACAATCGTGCGGAAAAACTACATGATAAACTTTGTAACAATATTATTTAACAAACAAGCCGGATACAATAAGCTTAATAATCGGCTACTGTTACAACTGACGATGTTTAATACTCTCCGCGCATTAAATAAGATTAATATATTATTAACATCCTACGGCATTGCCAAAGTACGTAATTAAGCGATTATAATTCTCGCATATATATTATTTATAAAATATATAATATGTATAATAAGTATCGATGTCTATTCACAAAAAATATTGTGACAAAATACTACGTGACCCCATGTACACACACATGTATATATAGAAATAATCATATATATGTAATATACTTTTGCGTATACATATATATAGTTAAAGTCTGGATTATTATTTGTACATTCCCCAGAGTTTATTTCTATACATATATATACATGTATATTAAAATATAATACATATATATATATATATATATATATATATATATATATATATATATATATATATATATACTTTAATTGATTCAATCGGCGAAAAACACGGTGGTGGACTACAGTCGCTTTATATGTAGGAGCTTTCTATTTTCCTCTCTTCGTCTTTCTCTTTCTTTCCACAAGTATATATGTATAGTTCGCCCTCCACCCCGCAGGGTTGGTCGCGCCATCGCCCCCTGGAGCCAACCACTGTAACGAGACTCCAAAGCCAACCCCTCGAGTTCTCCCAACCCTCAAGCAATTTCCCCTCACTCGCCGTTATTGTTATATATATACACCTCTGGTTTTGTCTCTTTTTTTTATGTATATATATGTTCCTCCCTTGAGTCTTTTGCATTATTCTCTTCTTGTGATTTTCGTGTCCACAACGACAGGAAATTTTCTCCCTCTTGTTCCAACCCCTTTTTCATTTCACCATCGGCCCACTCGCTCTTTCTCTCACCCGCACAAGAGTTTCTTGTTGGCGAATGTATATATGTATATATATAATATATAGAAACATTTATATACACACCGCGTTGATGTATATATAGGGGTTGACATGTTTGTGGTCCACGGGTGGTGTTGAATTTTTTTTTTACGCGTCTATATCATCATCGTGAAATGGGAAGGTGCGAGCCAGGGGGGGCAAGTGTATGTATATATGGAGTGTTTGTATATATATGTATATGGTGAAAGGCTCCGTGCAAATACGTTTATTATTTTAATTAGTGCCTTTGGGCGGACGATTAATGCAATATCTATATATATATATATTTATATGTATATGAAGTAGAAAAAAATTATATTGGGAAATGTTATAGTTGAAGTAGTGTATATTGAGGGAAAAATTCAGTGAAAATTATAATGAATTTTTTTCATTGTTTATTTTACGAATTTGATGTAAAATATAGATCTAAAATTTTTAAATATTTAAAAAAATTGGTGGAATATTTTTCATGTTCATATATTGTAAATATTTGACAGAGCAAGAGTTAATTTTTTTTAGTATCAAATTTTGTTATTGGTGTAAAGGTTTTGAAGAAAAAAAAAAAACTGGTTAAATAATTCTTGTTTCGGCATAGACCAAAGGGGGGCTGTTTAAAAAAATTACAACGAAATAATAAATATATATATTTTCCCAGGGTTTTGCAGATATAAGAAAAAAAATTGGAGGAAAAAGGGTTTTGTAGAAAGAACGTTGGGTTTTATGCAAAAAATTTATACTTTAAGTATTTTAACATTGGTGCTAAAATAAAAAAAAAAAAATCTGTAGAGGCAAAAGTAGTAAAAATGCCCGTTAGTAAAAAGAAGAAAAGGGACCGGTGCATCACACAAAATTTTTCTTCCGTTTCCTTATATATTTTTCGTGAAATATTCATTATATCTACACTAAACTGGTGATACCGCCTTTACTTTTTGTGTATTTTTTCATGGGAAAATCACAAACATCGCAAACAAAGTAACCGAGGTAAAAGAGTTATCGTATAAAAAAAAATGGTAGAGGATTGTAAATATAAAATAAACTCAAACATTTAAGACTAAAAATTCAGGGTGACTGCAGTATGTTTTTGCATTTAAACCAAAAAAAAGAAGGGTGTATGTATTCTCAGATTGAAAAAAAAATTTAAGTATTTTGTATCAAAAAAATATAATACAGGGAGTACAGATGTTTTATACCTAAAGTAGAATATTCAAAAAAATTTTGGTGGAAAAAAATTATTCATCTACAGTGTTAAAAGAAAAAAAAACTCAACACCCAATAAATTCATTTAAATCACTTAGAAAAACTCGAATTTCTCGTTGACAGTCCTTAAGCCAGAAAAACCAATGAGAAAAAGAACCCTGACCATTTTTTACTCCTGTACAGGAGTATATATTATAATGACTTTCCATGAAAAAGGATTTGTCTATCGGAACCTTTAGAAGCTAATATGTTCTTTACTACAAGATCTATGCGCAATATAAATTAAAAAAAATTCGAAAATCTTGTGTATCCGGTAGATCCATTGAACCGCATGGACACCAGTATACATATATAAATAAATTTATCATTTTTTGCTCGCTGTAATTATTCAAACCAAATTTCAAACCTCGAAAATTATATCATCTGAGTGTCAGTAATCATCATCAGATTACAGACCCAATTTTTTATAAACTAAAATATATACACTGGAAAAAGCATTTAGATATAAAGTGTAACAGAATTTTTATACAATTGATCGTTAAATTAGATTAAAAAATCTTTTTTTTTTGTCATGAATTATAATTTTTCCATTTCCCGCTTGCAAAAAAAAATGTATAAAAAAAAATACAATTATAAATTGACATCAATAAATTGGAAAGCTCATGCTTTTACTTCTTTTTTTCTGACTTGTCTACATATAGCAAAAAAATCCTCATTCAAAATAAAAATTATTTTTCAGAAGAAAAATATTTCAGTCATTTATAAACCATATTCTTATATATACAATATTCAACTTGGTCCCAACCATTTTATGAAACCAAGTTTATTGTTAGTTGTTTGTTTGTAAAAATACAATATAAGGTGTGGGATATTGTACATACCTCTATCATAAAACCGCTTCACCATTCTCAAAATATTGGTCCTCTCTGGTAATTCCATTTGCTACTGTTGCTCATTGGTAGCTGCTGCAGGTCTGGCAACAGCCAATAAACCAATAGAAAATAGTCAGCTTTACAGAGCCAACTATATTTACCTTACAGAATATTTTCACCTCAAAATTTGGAATGTACATTTTATGTCCTTGAACATTAACCATCAATAGGCCATGGTCTTTATATTTATTGACTGTTGTACTAAATTATCATGAACAGATTATTGAGTGATCGCACAATATTTATCTTCAACTGTTTGCCACAATTTAGACATTAATTAATACATAAAAAAAAATGTATTCGTTGTTTTCAGCAACAAATCTGTAAGACAAAAAAAAAATTTTTTTTTTACTATTAAAAAAAAACATAATAAATAAATTGAATATATATATTGTGCATATATGTACCTCAATTATATTAACATTTCAAATGACGTGTGCTACATTTGCATAAGTGCGTACATTATATATATGCACCCAGTGGTGATTTTTTTATTCAGGACTGTGGCAGATTTCTCCTTTGGTTCTCTATATATTTTTGTTATTTATTATTATATTCATTCTATCGATCGAATCATTGGACACTCTATATAAACTATATATCATAAGATGCTGCGGCGATATACATACACGCCCACTTCATTTTATCAACACTTTTACAATGACATAAAGCATAAAATTTTTTTTGAAAAGCTCAGCGTGCCCACAGTGTGTTACCTTGACTGCATAGAAACATTGTTTGCACGTTATACTCTACATGTGGTGACTTTCTTTACTTGAAATAAATATACAAACGAAACTATATATGTATATAATTATTTCAAACAGATTTTTTTTTTTATTAAACATACGCATGTACAGATGTCCACTTGGCATGAGATTGAAACTACCAATGCCGCAGTTTTCTAAGTATACCAAAAATTATATTTTATTAGAATCTGTTGAGAAATATGGTAAAATATAATTATTCACTAGCAGAGAAAAATGCGACCGAATTGTCACTATATATTTCATAGTCTCACTATTTACCTATTCAAAAAATGTATACCTTGTATATACATAATTTAGATCCCATTTCCTCAATGGACGAAGACAAATGGTTATTTCAAGCCAAGTTTATTTGTTTGTAAATGAAAAGTAAAATCTTTGGAAGCAGCTAGACCTTTTCTTTTTTTTTCTCTCTACATTTTCCTAAATTTCCAGACTATGTACAAGCTATACCATCAACTCGTTCCCGCACTTTCTTCATCCATTAGCTTCCGTAAAATGTGTTTGTGGAAAGTGAAAATGCTGTGAAATATTATTCTATAGAACTAAAAGTTTAAATTATATGTATAGAGCGCGCGTGGCTTGCTGTCGCACGCTGATAGTTATTGGAGAGTAACATATATTGTATATCCACAGCCAAAAGATTGTTCTATTTATATCAAGGCTTGAATGTATACATATATCCACGGTCGGGTGTATATATAGGACCGTAAATTTTGTGGCCCAGCGGGATCATGGAATGAGGGACGTGCAACAAATGTCACAGGAGGGGTCACACTCTCGCGTCATAACTGAGATTGTTGAGAGCTCGACGACGGGGCCCAAAAAATCCATATATGTACGTATAATTTATATTATTTACACACTACAATTGTTGCACGTGTATAGACTTCATTCAAATTAATTGCGGCAAACACGCGCAAATTCAAATTAAAAATCTTCTGAAATCTGAAAAATATAACTGAATTAATTAATAAATAATGATTTATTTAATTTCAATATTTAAAATATATATTTTAGATGTTTAAATTTATATTTGCATGTGGTATTTATAGGTATGATTTAATGATATTTAGACTAACTATCATAAAGAAATATTAAATAGAGAATCAAATAGAAAAATTCTGTTAGTGCAAGGACCGAGGACATAGCCGAAGCTTGTGCGGGGTCATAATTTTTTATAGAGGTCATCGTATACAAAAGTGGTTGCGGGAAGTTTAGTATACATAGGTGCAGTTATATTGAAAAGGCAGAAATGAAAAATGAAAGAAAAAGAAGATTTTATTGGTCATTCCAGAGGTAGGTGCATATACATAGATGTGGTCAACCAGAGTGTCATTTCAAGAAGCTACCACAATCAATTGCCAGTAGATGGCATGGTAAAAATATCCAGTCTTATTCAGTATATAGTATGGTGCCAAATTATGAGTCGTGTCAATTACTCAAGATCTTTTGTTCCTTAAGTGAAGCATTTTTTTTTTTTCCAATACCATTACATGATTGTAGGTCATTTATATTTTTTAGTCCACGTCTCGTTATTGACAGATATTGTGCAAGACAGAAGGTATTACAATATTTACAATTGATATTTTTTATTAACATTTCATTTTTATGTATTGTGTAATATTTCAATTAATAATAAAATATCGATATAAATAATTAATATTTTGCTGTATCTGAGTAATTCATGATAAGATAATTTCAATTTTTAATAATTTATCAATCAGAAAAAATGTCAAGTGCTTTATTTTTTCTGCATATATGCATTTGTATTTAATTGAAATATATGAAATCGTTCTTTTTTTATTTGTTTATAATTACTAAGCAGCTAATTTCATATTATAATAGTTCAGGTAAGAGAATTTATTTATTCAATATTATTATCGGATGACATCACTGCATTTCATTTGTATTTGTCAAAATTATTATGAATTCATCGCGTATCTCACAGTACACAACGACATACATAAACATTTATGTATAAATTCTCACACATGCGCATGCATATATTATAAATACGCGTAGGCGATCAATTCTCGCTAAGTTGATGATAAACAAATCGATGAAATTCCTTCCTAAAACTATACTATAGTTTTTTTTTGATAGAGAAATTAAGTGATAGAAATTAATAGAAAAAGAAAAAAAAATAAATGTATCAACATATGTAATTGTTTTTATACTGTAGCAATTATATGTTTATAGTTCTGGCAAAATAGCTGTTTTTCAAGTGACGATATATACTTATCGGTTCACCTTGAGACTGATTGTCGTTAAACGATGGAGAATAAAATATAAAATGAAGAAAATATGTACGTGCTATTGGATAATATGTATTATCTGCAGTATTCATACGACTAGATACTTCATTCAATATAAATATTATTTGTTATTGCTTAATACCCTGAACAAATAAAAATATATTCATCGATATATATGTCAATATATAATTTTCATAATTTTAATTCTTCATTATGAAAATAATGGTGTGTTAAAGAGATACAAATATTAATTATAAAAGTGTCAATTTTATTAAATTTTGAAATGCAGAAATGTCTTTTGTTTTTAAAATTATTTTTTGATATGTTATTAAATTTTTTTTTTTTTTTTGCAGAAATCTAAAGAGAAAATATGATTGATACAGAACCAGCAAATATTGAAGTTTTTTTCGAAAAAATACTTCAAACTACCAATGAGAATATTGAAGATGTTTTATTAATTGAACAAATTCAAAAATGGGCAGAAAAAGCTCAAAATTTTTATAGCAATATCACAAAATGTACTTTGAAATATACATGTCTAGACAATATATCTGAAGAGAGAATTGAAAAGTGCATTTCTTTGATATTAAAAGAAGAACCGGAAGAGGGACCGTGTCGAGTACAGGTCCGTGAATCAAAATTTTTTGAAACTGAAATAAAAGTTTTAGGAAATATAATACCAAAAATTGAGAAATTAATTGGAATTAAAATTGCTCCACAATTCTTGTATGGTTCAGGAGAAAAATCATTAATTGTCATGAATAATTTGGCAGTAGAAGGATTTAAAAATAAAGATTGTAAACAAGGATTTTCACATTCTCATATGTTAATGATGATCGAAGTGCTGGCAAAATTTCATGCAGGCTCAGTTGCTTTGAACGAACAGGTAAAATGATTTCACTATATTACTGTGTTGTTTTATAAAAAATAATTTCATAAATAAATTTTTCTCTTTTTATTTGTTTTATCTACAAATGTATAGCAACCAGGAATTTTTTCGGATTTAAATCGATATGATCTTACAGAGAATACTCCGAAAAATATCTTTAAAAATATCGAATTCTGTACACGCGCTGTAGGTAAAGTCGTTGGTGAATTATCAGATGAGAAATGCTCGAATGCTGCACCGAAATTCGAAAAATTAGCACAGAAAATATCTCATAGGCTGATAAATTTTACAAAATATAGCAAAGATGAATTCTGTGTCTTAAATCGTGGAGATTGTTGGATTAATAATATTATGTTTCGTGAAAATGGTAATGGCGAACCAATCGACGTTCGTTTAGTAAGTCATATATATTATTACAATAACATAATAAAAATAAATAAAAAAATTTGAATACACCATTATTTTTTCAGATTGATTTTCAAATAAGCGTTTGGTCATCACCAGCGATTGATTTATTATTTTTACTCAGTGTTTGTCCTGAACTTAATATTAAATGTGAACAGGATGACTTTTTTATCGACAGATACTTAACAATTCTCAGAGAAACAATGCAAAGACTGAATTGTAAAAAAAAATCGCCAACCGTAGATGAACTAAAAAATTCATTGTATAAACGTAGATCATTCGCAGTAAAATCCGGTATAATATTTTATTCAAAACTCGTGGCTGGTAAAGACAACGTAGAAACTATAGAAGATATTTTAGAGAAAGGTTATTCAGACATGGCAATCTTTCGTCATCAAGACTCTATAAAAGTATTGAAAAAAATCGTTCCACTTATGAATGAAAAAGGCTATTTGGATTAATTTTCACATAATGTATAATTACTTCAAGTTGTCATTTACAAATAAATTAACGCAAACCGTCATCGATATCTCTATAACCACACGAAAACATTCAGGGTTCATATACATTATTAAAAAAACATCTAAATAAATAAAAATATTTGTCTCGCAGTATGGGATATTTTTATCGTGTATTCTTTATCTTTTTCAAAAACGAGAATATTTAAATGGAAAATTTAGAATATAAATTGATAAACGATCTTTTTTTATTATTGGTAGTTAATTCAATGATAAGTGGAGGGGGATTCATATGTGTAAAGTGATATAGACATACCTCAGTCAAAGATCATTCAAAGCATTAGTTCATTATTGTCAGCGATCAGGTGTTTATTAAAATATTCTTCGATAAATTTTACGTATAGTCATGGACTCCACAACGATATCAGTGAACAAACAATTTGAAAATTTGCCATCGGTAATTGAACACTTTCCTGAAAAGGTATATTTTTTATTATTCATAATAAAAATAAAATAAAAATATAAATATATTATCTATTTATTTAAAGTAACTCACATGACTATTAATTGCTGGAAAATTTTCATTGAATATTTATATATGCTTAGTTCAAAATAGAACATCCATATATTCTGCAACAAGATACATAATGTATATAAATATTTAATAATTCATTGAGTATTTACGTTTAATATATTGTTATGATGTGTGCTGCATGTGTATATATGTGTTATAAATTATATGTAGGCATGTATATTTATAGAATACTATATGTAGATAGTTTGCGTGTATTTTTTTTAGTAGGGGTGTATGCTAATTATGTCGTGAAATATTTATTCTTCTGAACTTGATTAATATATTTGTAATACAGTCGTTGACCGATAAGTGAAACGCAGACGTAAAAGATAAGGTGAATAAGTGAATCGCAATAGTCACACGTGCTAGTTTCTTTATAATAGCATTTGAATGACAACTATATCAAGTTGAATAGTAAAAAGAATATGTATAGGTCGATGAACTTGAAATATACATACATATAATATTGTAGTATTTTAATTGTATTTTTTATTTTCATTCAGGATGTGATGATATTTGAGAATATTGACTGGACAAATATAATATTTGAAAAAATTCTTCGTAAAGGTTTACATAATAATACGATTGAGAATGTTGTAATGTCGAATAAACGTTTGGCATGCACAAGAGGACAAAATTTTTTGAGTCAATTATGGAAATTTTCATTGAATTATACATGCTGTGAAAAAATTGGTAATTCTATTGAACGAATTGAAAAAATTGTGCATTTAATATTGAAAGAAGAGCCACAACCAGGATTTAGTTTAGATTATATTCGAGAAAATGATATATTTCGTGTTGAATTAATGGTATTTGAAAATATTATACCAATATTAGAGCGATTAGTGGGTAAACAAATGGCACCACGCTTTTTTTGTGGGTCTACGTGCCCACCTACAATAATATTAGAGGATTTATCACCATTTGGATTTGAAAATATATGTCGACAACGAGGTTTATCAATCCAACACACTCTAAAAGCTATTGAAGGTATTGCTCAATTTCACGCCGCTTCAGTTGCTTTTAATGAAAAGGTAATAGTATAAGTTATATTTATGTATGATAATTTAGATACATAAAATACAATCATCAACCTATTTAATCGGAAAAATAAATTAAGAAAATTCATTAAAAAAAAAATACAATATTTACTCGTAGCAACCAGGATATTTACAGCATTTTAGATCAAGATCATTATCGGAAATGACAAATGAAGGCACATATGATTTTTTGGATTTTATAATACGACAGTTAGCTGATAAAATTTGTTATTGGCCCGAACCATGGGCACCACATGCATCGCGAAAATTAAAAAAATTGTTGATGTCACAACGTGAAAGAATGCTAAAAATAATTGAATACGATGAGAATGAATTTTGTGTATTAAATCATGGCGACTGTTGGATAACAAATTTCATGTTTCGAGAGAATGACAATGGTGAACCAGTCGAGGTGCGATTGGTAAGTGTTTAAATTAAAAGTTCATTAACCTCGATTGAAAATATAAACTTTTAATATATAGTGGCCTACTTCATTTTTTATATACACACTTCACATAATTAATTTTATGGCATTTCTACAGCTCGATTATCAAATGAGTGTTTGGACATCTCCGGTAATAGACTTATTATACTTTCTCAATACTTGTCCGGAGATTAAGTTGAAAGTGGACTATGATGATTATTTTTTAGAGAGATATTTAAATGTTCTTTCAACGACAATGAGCAATCTTCATTGTGCAACAAAACCACCGACAATGTGTAATATTAAACAATCAATGTACAAACGTAGAAATTACGCAATAATGGCAGGATTAATATTTTATCCACGAATGATTGCTGACGATTCGGACATTGAGAGTTTGGATGAATGTCTAAAAATTGGCACGACAAAAATGGATATTTTCAAAAATTCACGAGCAGTTGAGGCATTGAAAAAATTGATACCGTCATTGTTAGAAAAAGGATATTTGGAATAATCATTCGCGAGCGATTCAATTATAATGATTTTTCACTCATGATATATGTATATATTATACGTGTAAAGTTTAAAATCCTTTTGCACAGTTGCAAAACAACATTAGTGCTGTTCCAATTTATCCTCTCTTTGTATTATTCATCATTTACATTTTTAAAATATGAAACTTTTCGCTCGCACAGCGTGTTTGGCAAACGGTAGCTTTCGAAAAATATATACAAATTTCTAGTTGGTATAACATAAGCAAAAGAAAGAAATATAAAAATAAAAAAAAGATTGAATAGTGACGTGTGATTTATTGTAGGGCAGTAAAGCAGTAGGTAAAATCCTGTGGAGTTCACCTTGGTAACCTACATCGTGAATATTGGAAATTGTTGTGGCAAGCCTCGATGGGTGGTTTTAAGTCTTGACGAGCAAATGAAAAAAAAAAATGGAGAGGAAGAAGAACAAATACATCAACAGCAACAACAACAACAACAAAAAAGAAAAAGAATTAAGAAGAAGTAAAAGTGAGAGGTGAACGATAAATTGTTAAGTAAAATGAGACAAATGTCAAGTGACTGTTGTTAGTTTACTCCAAAAATATACACACAATCTTCTCACTGGTACTGCTCGAAAAAATTTCTCCTTGGGTCATTTTCAGTTTTCACTGTAAATTTATGTAGTAACGCGCACGCGCACGCGTGTTTGCACAGCAGACAAGATAAGTTTCGTCTGCAAGTCAGTCAGTCAGTTGGTCGAGATGCCAGTCAACCACCTACGTGCAGTAAATCATCAAATGGTCATGGAAAAATTGAGTACTAGCTACTGGTTGGGTGTCCTAAAGTGCCTGAGGGCACCAAATCAAAATCGAAATTGGTAGTCCGATTTTGGTGGACCCCTGGACATATTGTGTGACGCTTTATATACATAATGGTTCTGTGGAAAGCCAAGGTGAACAATATATAGGTTGGTGCCTATACAATGCGAGAGAAAATTTGGAATGAATAAAAAAAAAAAAAGAAAAAAGGAAGAAAGTATGAAATAGCAATACTATACGGTTTAATGAACGTGGTATTTGGGTTAGTCGGTCGTCAATGCGAAAAATAGAAAAAAAATTTTCAGTAGCACGTCACGCATTTAGTCATGTCAAATGAAGAAATGGATTCATGAATAATAAGACAATTAAAGAAATTTCCATCTTCATCATTTCACAATGTGGTAAAATTGTGTGTATCGAATTCATTATATTATAAATACCTGCAACAATTGAGACAATTAATATTCAATGTGTATAATAAATTAATTAATTCTAGCATTTAATAATTCATATTTATAGTTAATATTCAGTTTATAAATTAATTTCGTGTACAAGAAATATATTTTATGTATTATATTTTACCTAGGAAAAATTTTTACAGTACTTTTTACTGAACACAAATAAATTGTGAGAAATATTTTCACATCAATAATTTGTATTACGATTATATTTCACCAGAAAAAAAAAGAATACGAGAAAAAAAATAACATATATATACCTGCATCAATTTCTTTTTTCTTTCTTCATATAAAGTCCCGAAGATGCATCCAATTTCTTACGGTTAAACGTTACTATAGATCGCCTTATATATATATGAGACGATCGTCAGGTAATCCCGCGATTTGTCAAGTGCATGGCGACAGCCCGATTGAATTCAACTCTTGAATCACGGTTGAGAAGATCCGTCATCGTCTTGCTTCTGAATACATATGTGTGGGGCATTTATGGTCGTTCAACATTATGAGATGATGGTGGTCCAGCATCGATTGATTAATTCGCTGGCGGCAGCAGTGCTAGATAAATTTTTTTTTTTTTAAAAAGGCCACGAGAAATTTGAACATTTATATAAGAAGATAAATATGAGATAGTTGTGCGAAGGGTTGCTTTCTCGTGTGTAGCTTTGAGTAAAAAGAAAATTGATAATATAAGATATATCGACAACAATGGGAAACGAAAGGAGAGAAAAAAAAATAAAAGAATTCTTTGAAGTTTGAAACCACGTCCGTCATATTACGATACAATGAGAAATTTCCGTCATATGAATTATATTACATTTTTAGGATTATATATATAGAAAAAAATTCATATTTCATTATATTCTTTTATATATTTTTATATTATAAAAATAAATTATCATTGTGAGCAAAATAATTCAAATAAAAATTCATTATTTATATATTTCAATGATGAAAGAGAAATAATATAAACACAAAAGATAAAATAGTAAATTTGAAGTAATAAAATTATATTAAGGAGGATAATACTGTGATGATTTAGTGTAATAACGAATATAAATGCACGTTAATGATAGACTGGGATATAGTGCTTTTACAAATTAAATTATGTTGGCATCGAGGGTGTGACAAATATAACAATTGCCATTATCATAAAAGCCCGCGTAGGGTTTCACTTTTTTTTCTTATGTATTAAAATAGAAAAAAAAATACACATACACACACACAAGTGAATTTTCCTCAAATCAGAATGAATTGTTGTTTAGCTACTGTTTGGATATAGGGGTATATTTAGTCACTTATATATGAGTAATCTCAATTGAGTGAGAAAAAAAAATGAAATGTTTGATTCTTAGCGCCAGGTCACTCATTGAATATTAAATATTTGACAATATACCCGTGGGACTCGACTAAATATATATAAATAGTAGAATACATAGCACGGTTCAATGATCACCGTGAGGCAATAATGTGTCACCCAATGTGCTTCCGTTATTTCGACGCGATTAAGTAAATTATATTGCTAAAGACTCAAAAGACCGACAGTAAAGTCAACAGTAAACGGATGTCATGATGCGGGTGTTGGTATTGCCGCGTGGGATTTTTCAACTTATAAAATTACATGTATGGTTTATTTTATATTTATAGTTATAAAATTAAAGATTCATCAATATTTTTTCTCACCTCAATAGTAAATAATTCATTAATTTACTCTCTCCTCTTGTACATCAGATAATATTCCGGCAGGATTTCCAAGAGAAAGTTATCTGAAATTAGCAAATGAAATATATTTACAACAAACTGAATAAAAAAAATGTATATGATTTATTTCGATATCTATATAAAAATTTATGTAACTTTTCCAAATTTCTTAATTGTTGATATTTTTACTTTGGCAATATTTAAACTTTGCGGCCACGATTCTTTTGAATTCTCCACCAAAATTTATATTTTCTTACAATGATGTAATAAATCATAAATCATAAAATTTATGGGTCAATATTGGGATGGAAGTTTAACAGTTGACACCTAAAATTTTTCCAGATGCAACAACTATATTGAACTTCCATATGTATATACTATATTTTGCTATATTATACCTAGATATATCTATATATATATATATATATATAGATATATATTTTTATGTTTATATTCTTAAAAGTCATAAATGTAGAAGAAGCAATACACAATGCATTGATTGCCACTTTCACCAAAAATGGTTGCTGTTACATTGAAAGCTTGGAAAAAGGGGACAATAATATAGAAATGTCTCTGCAAAATATTCAAGTATAGAGGGAAAACAGTAATAAAACTGTATTCTATGTTTAAACTATTTTGTGGCTGTATTTACTTCAGTAACTACGGGTG
This sequence comes from Microctonus hyperodae, assembly GCA_030347285.1. Classification (NCBI taxonomy): domain Eukaryota; kingdom Metazoa; phylum Arthropoda; class Insecta; order Hymenoptera; family Braconidae; genus Microctonus; species Microctonus hyperodae. The sequence goes on from JAQQBR010000004.1 coordinate 3,733,844, forward strand.
CAATAATGTAAATATATGTGTACATTGAATATTTTACAATTTGCCATGAAACCTCTACTTTAAACTATATATTTGTATATATATCTTGCTTAAGCCTGTGAAACATATATTATATATACTTTATACAATATATGGGCAAGTTAAAACAGTCAATGTGAAGCCATAAATTCTTAAAATTTATGACTCTAACGGCTGAGTTTGAAAATTACGTAAAATCAAACTACAACAAATATATTCTAATATTAAAAATTTTTTGACAAAGTCTTCGTACAAAGCTAAGAAAATATTGTGGATTATTTTGTATTTCATATTGAATGATATCAAATTTTTATCAAATAAAATAGATATTTATGTGATATTTTGGTGATAAGTGAATCGTACGTGATTTGTAGATGAATAGCAGAGGCTAAATGCGATTATGATCAAGCAATGAATCGTTTGATGAGACGTTGGTGTGTTTCTAGGGTGCCACCAGTAATAAACTAGAGTCCTGGGACTACATGTCGCGCGACACGTGTTTCAAACTCCCAATCTCTATAGACAGAAAATGATATCGCAGTATCACTCTTCCACTGTTGACACGTGACCATCAGTACTTCATAAATGTACATCGTATCCATATAAAATATATCTACATGCAGATAGACTTCTATGTATTATTATATCACCATCTTTCTCTCATCTCGTTTGTGCATGGCGATAACTTTTTTTTTTTTTTCATGGGCGTCCGTCCGTTCAATTCTCTCTAACGACAGCTATATTTTGTTACATATTCCCGTCACTTCCTCTGTGTATGTGTGCATGTATGAAAATATAATTGAATATCTATGTACACGAACATAGAGTAATTTTTTTATTCATTTTTTTTTATTTTCAAACGTTCATATCAATTGCGATTGAAAACCAAAATTGATTGCTCACATTGCAGAATTCCTTCCCTCGTTATATCACCCATTTATTGCTTTATTTTATTTTTATATTCAATTCGATATTCTAATAAATATTTAAGTATTTGAAATTGACAAAAATCCCATTGGAGTCAATAATGTACATATATATATGTATACATATATACACTCAATATATTTTTTTCTTTTGTAAAATACGACAAATTGATTCGACCTCGAGTTTTGTTTCTAGTCGGTGTTTTATATTTGACAAATATAACATAAGGGTTTGTACGTGAGCAAAGAGGGTGGGCTTGACCATGTATGTATATACAGTGATGAGGACACACTTCTTCTTCGGGCTCGTAGTCAATAACGATGGATCAATCCTTGTTCCAAACTCAAGAACATCAAGAGACTATATGTATATGTATAACATCGAAATAATTATTTAATGCAATTAAAAAAAATATTTACTTAATTTTATTGATTCGTATCTGAAACAAAAAAATAATAATTTGTGTTTACTCAAAAAACGAGTGTATATATTACAATATTTCATATTTATATAAACATACGAATGTGTAATATTATATCAATGCGAATGATTGAATGTATAGAAGTGTATATTATTCATATACGATTATTGGGGCTCTTACACTCAACAACATATAGGGGAAAGTCGTGTATCCCTACAAATAGTGACATCCGGATCGGTCACGTAGTTCCCATCAGCTCTTTATACACATACAAAACCAGGGGTTTTGATGTATACATGTACATACGTATATAAATACATTGAACCCTCAGGTCTCTTGATGTCCCGTCGCGCAATAGCAATATCAACCCTTCTTTCCGTTCTTCAACATGTCATACAAATTATTGCAAGGGTTATGTCCAATATGTATTTTGTACACCCACATATAAACAATTTCAAAACAATTATTAAATTATGATTTTTATACAGAAAAAAAAATTAAAAAAAAATCATTTCATATCATAAAAATTCCCTCCTATCTTTTTTACTTCCCTATAAATTTTAATATCATTTACTGATAATAAAAAACCTATCGCACACATAATTATTTGCTCACGTCAAATTTTGCATCGCCTGTCATTAGTTATTTATATAACTATGTGAAGGAAAATGTAAACGTTTGAGAAAGAGATAATGCCAAGTGATTTTGGTTTCCAATGTAACGCGCATCGAGATATAGATCATCAAATCCGTATGGATATATATAAGTATACATTTTACAAATATATATATAGACATGTATGATTTCGAAGGGTTGCTTTCTCGTCAACGGTATGAGCGGCGCGAGTTCACCACGATTGCAGTAACAGCATCGCTGTGACACGAGAGACGCGCGTATCGGTAATGTAACCAATCACCAGTTGCAATGTGGGGTGAAAGCACAGTGAGAGAAATAGAGTAATAAAGAGAGAGAGAAAGAGGGAGAAAGAGAAAGCACAGGAGGATGAGAAGAAGGGATAACGGTTGGCAATGTCATTGGGAGTGAAATGGGTGTAAATGGAGAGGGAGCTTTTGGTCCACAAGCCCAAGCAAAGCGTCGAGTTGGGTTGACGCACGGGCACGCTCGGCAAGCTCCGGTAACGAGGACTTTAATGACAGTGTCGACGTCAACGTGGACATGACCCGACAATGTAGTTACAAAAACTGGGGAGTGAGAAATAATATAACGCCAAGATGAGGTATGAATAATAATAAAAAAAAATATTATATTATACTTTATATTGTTATTTTCACAATCGTGAATAAAATTCATTTGTTTGAAAGTTTGTCATAATGAAAGTAAAAACAAAAAATCTTTTATACAGAAGCATATATGTATAGATATATATGTGAATGACAATATGTATTGGAGAGAATTGGAAAAAAAAATATTTTTGAAAATAGATACATAATATGTATATATTGAAGTGTGAATAATATTTACATAAATGTTGCAGATTGGACGATGAGCACAAGGGGGTTACACTGGTGCTCGACACGTGCGTCTGACTATTATTGGGTGTCCTCGTGGGTAGAACAAAAAAAAATATACTGGATAACTGGTAGAAATCGAGAGCGGGAGCAAAAGGACACGCGACTTAATGCCTTACGTTTCTCTTGCTTATTATGAAGGAACGTGCAAAAATTTCGTATATAAGATGAGAAACAATATTACTTGGACCAATATATATATATATATATATGTATAATAGTGAGTTAGTATATTGTTAACGTGTGCCTCGGGTTATTTCCGTTAGAGTTGCTGGTATACATATTTAGTTACATTGAGCTTTTATTTTTTCAAATGAATAAATATTTTCTCGCCGTCAAAGACTTTAATTTATAAAAAAATCTATAAGATGGAAGAGTGTATATGTATATGTATTTTGTAATAAAAAAATGGAGCAATTATGGACAATAGAAATTCATATAATTACATAGTTACTCAAGTGTTTCAGAGAAAAATAAATAACTGTTGTTTGCAGGTTGATAAAGGTTTCAACGAAATTAATTATGGAATATTAACTAATTTATAAATATTATTTATTAATTGATATTTGAATAATTATACTGTTGTATTTAGTAATTTCATTTAAGAAAAAAAAGTATTTATCAGTTGTATCTATTGAGAATTTAAGAAATGATAAATATCTCGTTGAAAAAAATTTGTTCTAGAAAAACATTCAGAATAATTAAAAAGCTCTTTGTTTTATCTTAACGACCATTAAATTCATATGTTTCATTTCGAGTTGTGAATGTATAAATGGTTTTAACGGGAATCTAACATCGTTACAAGCAACATTTCTCATTATAAAAGAAGCGTGAATCAAGTTATTTTAATGACTTACTCCGCCTACCAGAAAAAAAAAGAGCTGACTTTATCGTGCCGCGCGCGCGTTCTCGCACACACATATGACACAAAGTCTACATAATTATTCCTACAATGTGTTAATCTTGCGACGTTTATAACTTATTTTGAATGACTTCTACGAGCCATAAAATGTTTTAATTTTTATTACTGTGCAATATATTCCATCATGCATCAATAACTTCTCAGGCGTTGACTTCAAAATTTCTATCACACTAATTTTTTTTTTTAAATTCGTCAACAACAAAAAAATCTTCTATCTGGGGTAATAATTATTTTTTACAATAAATAACTTGTTTAGTAAAAAAATTCGACACCTACAAACTTGTTAGTTTTGTTGTATTGTCATCATCAATGAAAGAAAAATTTTTTTTATGTATTTTTGGGGATATTTGTGGCAGGTGACCAACACTCCTGTTTGCCCATTTGTTACCACTGTCCAGTGAATATAAAAATGTACACAACCAAAATTTGTATATTGCTCCATATATACACCATAATGGGCATGCGCGCACGAGCACTCTGCCACTTTACAATTCTTTTCTATTTTTTTCGTCTTTTCAATCTTATTTTTACTTCTCTGAATTTTCTATACACTTTTCTCGCTGTCGGAACGCACGTACCACACGTTTCTTTTGATTGCGGCTTGTGCGCCTCATTCCCGCTCTCATTCTTTATCGATATATATATTGTATATATATACTCGAATACGAATACATATGTTCATACCTATATAACGAAACGGGGAAAATAAAATCGCCAGGAAGTCGTTAACACGCCCCCACGTAGAGTTAGTTAAAAGTGAGCCAGGTGAGATGTTAAACGATAAAATAGCAATAGTACATATATATATTATATACACGTGTATTGAGAAGAAAAAAAATCTAATAATTTCGATGAAATAAAAAAAAATTTCAATTCAATCAAATATTGAATTAATTATATGTAATACTATTCTAATTTCATTGTTTCTAAATTTAATCTAATATTTATAACTCATTTCCTAATTATATTCAATCGAATAAATAAATTCAATACACATAAATAAAAATCATATTCAATATAAATATAAATTATACTTCATTAAATATATTTTCCACTTTAAAAAAAAAATCCTCTTGTGCTCGTTAATGATCATTAAATACAAATAAAAATAAATAATATTCAAATATACAAATGTCAACGAAAATCTGACATCTAGTTCACAATAGCATGAAAATTTGATAAAATCTTTGAAGATATAAAGCTTTACTATACATATATATATATATCTCATCTCCTAATTTATTTCCCTAAAATTAAGTGCGCGCGTAGTGAACAACAGTAGCTGAAAAAGGGATCATTTGCACTGAGTAAAATTGGATTATTATTTCGAAAAGTGAAAATACATTTCATATATACATACACATATACACAACAGTAGTTTGATGGTACAAGGGGCAATGGGTATTTAGACGGTGTGGATTCACGTGGTGAGACATCTGTTGGACAACTAAGCATTCCTTGTCTTTCTTCCTCATATAGAGAGCACACTACTACTGTTGCTCGACATTATATATTATATATGTTGTATGTATACACACACATATATATGGTCCCTCATTTCTCTTGACACCCAACGCACACCCTCCCCTTTGCCCCGTTGGTACGAATGAAGTGTTTCGTGTTATACATAGGGTGTAACACGACGGGGTAGTGAGACATCCCTTGGACACCCTGCGGTCCCAAAACGCTCGCACGTTCCTCTCTCTTTTACTCTACACAACACGCGGTTCCTTTTATATATCTCCAATGTACACATATGCATATTATATATGTATATTTTTCTACGTATATACATTATATCTTTGCACCCACATTTCAGCGCGACTTTAACATTTTTTTTTTATTTATGTATGTGTTAGAACAGCCATTGTATTTTTACTGGTCACAAAATTTGTTGCTGTTTTGGAATATATATATATGTGTTTATGTGTATGTATATATGCAGTGCATATGTACATATATTTGTGCACACACCCTGCGCTCTATTTAGCGCTTGTTAGTCGCCGCAGCACGCCACGGCTGATCCTCTTAACGAGGCTGAGTTGCCAGTGAGAGAGACATAAAGATATAAAGAGATAAAAAAACCTGAGCGCAAAAAAAAACTAATAATACGCGATGTGTCAGAGTCGAGTGCAATTAAAATTTATTTAGTGTACATATAATTTTTTATATTTATTTATTTTTTTTTCTAATGATTAGTGGTGCGGAAGTGTATTTGTGTGTGTGAAATATTTTATATTAATTTCCTGTCAAAATAAATGTCAGACGAAAGCAAAGAGATTTAATAGAAAAGAAAATAAAAAAAAAATTTATTTCCATATCACTTTGAGCGCGCACGTTCTGTTTATTAATTTTTTTTTTCTTAGATACTACTTAAATATGCGATAATTGAAATATCACAATTAGGCACGGATATAATCGGAATATTATCGACTGCTTAATTTTTTTTTGTCTATACATTTTGAGTTAGGTAACCGCGTTATAAAAATATAATACATTGCTTGAATACCCATTGGAATAACCAATTGATTACACATGTGTATATATAAATATATGTATATATATATGAAAGGGAGTACGTGTGTGTGTGTTGAGTGTGGAAACTTGTAAAAACTAATTAGTAGCGTCGTTGGGATGAGATTTATGTTATATCCATTACAAAAATAGCGCGTGTTTATTCAACGAAAGACACACTTCATCGGCTTCATCTCTTGACACACACACATTTATACTATTTGACAATATTATTTTTTCTTTTCCTCTATTCAAAACTAAAATCAATTGTCTCATTTCATTGCTTTTTATTCTCCATCATTTATCTCTTTCTCGCGCTTTTTCATGTATATACATATGTACGCATTTTTCTTTGGTTAATCTTAAGGCACCAGTGGAGTATAATCGTTTCCCTCACATTTCTTTCTAAATATATTAACACATCATGTTAAATATCTCATGATGTAGACAAAATTAGACTACGCGAACTTGATTTATTGCAGACACTGTCGCCCGTTGGCAAAACAGACAAAATAATACATGAAACATTTAATTTATTAAAATATTCATTTATAAATATCTCAATAATTTCGTTTTATTTATTTTTTTTTTTAGTCACTCACCTTAGCTAATTATACATAAACACCAAATATCTTGCGCTTTCCTCCAATGATAATACAAACAAATGATGTAATTCCTGAAAAAAGAAAACAAGAATTATTAAAAGAAAAATATAAATTCTAGTCTAAAAAATAATCTATTTAGTAGAAATGTTTTCATTATATAAATCGAAAAAAAAATCTCAAGTATATCAAATAGATAATATTTATTTCGAATAAATACGAATATATTTAAAATAAATATTTAATTCAATATAATAAATTCAGCTACAACTAATTTTTTCCCCCGAGTATTCCATGATATTTTTATTAATATATATATATATATTTGAAATAGTACGATCACATCGCAGAGATATTTTCCTCCATAATGGGTATAATATGTATCTCATACATGTGTAATTATTCATCCACCAGTGATACATTTAGAAAATGTGTGGGAGTATATTTGTAAATATCGTATGAGTGCGTTTATATACAGGGTATAAAGTAATATAGCGGCAAAGTTTCGTTTCGTTGAGACACACGCGCACAATGTGTCTCATATCGTGCGTGCAATGTCAGGGATTAAAGAGATTTAGCGTGTCAACGATGATATGTAAAACACACGTCGTGACTAAGCAGCAGATTTGTATAATTATATATTGGTTCCGGCTCATATGTATACATATATACATACACGAATATTTATATATATTATATATCATCGCCAGGGTTTCCTCTTTTGGAGTCTCTTGTGCCGGAATTGTTACAAAAATATGTAACACACTTTGACGGCTTTAAGGGAAAATTTTTGAGTGCCAACTGAATATAATAACTACCTCACGTATGATTGATCATTGGTGAATGATGATGGATCTTTAGGACAAAATTTTCTTCATGGCATCTGCTGGAAAAAAATAAAAAAAAAGAAAAAGGAATCAAATCTTCTTATAAATATATTGTTAAATTTAAATTTGCATGCATGCCGCCCTCATGAATGCTTCCTGATTGCTTATGAATATATATCTTTGCTCGCACCTGAATTCACCGACTTGTATATATGTGTATATGTATATGTACATATAAGGAATAATATCCCACGACTGAATCGGAAGCTTTTTTTTTTCTTTAGCAAATGTGTATAGATACTGTTGCCGTGTGACTGTTACAGATTAGAAGAGACTCTTGGGATTGTTCAGTCTTCATGAAATACGAGAATCAAAAGAGAGAATGCAAGAATAAAACGACACAATGAAGCAATTCAATTTAAAAATTCAAAATAAATTTAAGGGAGATTATATCGTCTTAAATATAATCCCCATACTCGACAATAAAATATTTTTCAAACATTTTCTTTTATATATAAAACATTTCTCTCTATATATAAATATTATCAGTATATATATTAAAATGTATAAAACTAATTCTGAAGAGCTCTCGATTGAGAACAAAAATCAAGTAAAATAAATGAACGTTTAATTATAAATATCCAATATTCGAAATACGAAATCAATTAACAATACCCTTTCTTTTCCCTTCAAAATAGAATGAAAATTTAGAAAATTAAGAGAGAGTCAGTTTAATAAATTAAGAACTTTTTATCTTGACATGGTGTACTAATGCGCAATTTCGGGGTGCATGAACGTAACCCAACAGGGGTTCTTCAGATTTTTGAATGCAAGTCCAAATTATATATTGGGCCGTTTACACGTATAAAACGCTCAAAAGTCCCAAATTGTACACATAGAGTTGATGTCCAAAACACGAGACCATATACATATTCTAGTGTATATGTATATATATATCATGAAGAGAGGAAGGGTCTCTCTACGGTGTTCTTCCACCCGCTGAGCCTGTCGCAGTGCGTGTCCACGAGTTCTAGACTCGAGCCCGTGTTCAGCTCAAAAAATCACAATGGAAAAAGGCCCCGATAATCGGCCAACGAAAAATTCGTCCGTAAGGTCATAACGGTTGAATATATATATATATAAGGGCGCGTGTCCATATCCTGCATTATACGTCATATAGCAGCATCTAGAATGTATATACACTACATAGTGCAACGCATTGTGTGGAGAAAACGCGGTAAACGTTTTTGGAAAAATCGGCCATCTCCACTTTTGAATAGTATTATGTATAGTATGTATGTATATATTTTTCTCCTGGTTAAAACAGCGTGGTGTCACCATTGCACTGAAGATGGTTCGCCCTGACATTAGTCAGCGGTGGATCCTCCAGGGACCCATGCTCGTTGATTTGGTATCCCCATGTTAGTCATGGATTTCTAAAAGATAATATAATTTAACACCATGTACAATATAATGACGATTTTCAGCGGAAAAAAAATGAAGAAAAAAAAATATAATAAAGTGTCGTGTGCACTCATTGTATACATGACTTTGTAAATTAATGAGGATGTATATAAATGTATTACAATACCGAACTTTATTTGGAATATCATCCGTGAATGATGTACTGGAAAATGGAAATTTTATGCCATCGATTTTGCATTAGAAAAAAATTTTTTTTTTCCAATAGTAGAAAAATTTTTCATTTTTCATTGATAATTGATATTAGTTTGGCGATATATTTATTATAATAATAGAGTACGTTGGTGGATCATCTCTCATTTAGTGATCAATCAACGCCACTAGCATCAAAGGTCGGGATAATGTCAGAGACGAGTTTGTTTATCGTCCGCGGAAGCCAGGCCACCGTGGAGCAGAGTAATTCTTAGAAATTTTCGTTTTTTAATCAAACCGCACTCGCTTACACAGTCACACAAATACACACATTTACATTGATGAAACATAAGCATTATACGAAAAATCTGTTGTCTTTAATTTGTATATATTGACCTCATCTCTATAAACATATCAAATATTTAACTGACAAAAATTCATACCGACCTCCAATTAAATATTGTCCGGATATTAATTCAAAATTGCGTAGAGTCGACAAAGAGATAAATGTCAATTATAATAGCCGGATTGAAAATTTATAGTCTGTAATTTACGGTGAAAGTTATCTCTAGACTTAGTGTAAATTTAACGTCGTGACGAAGAGATATAGTTTACACTTACACTCATCTTGTGGAATGAAAACTAAACATTCAAGTGTTTCGGTTAGCTTTGATATGTGCCGCTGAATAGGGGGAATATTTCGTGAGAATGTAAACGGTAGTTGCGGCAAAAATTTTGCTGTGATCATGATGATCCTATGCAGAAGCAGAGATTCGACAGCCGAAAGCATGTGTAATATACATGAACAAGAATCATATGCCGTTAAATTGCGCCACTGTGGTTAGATATTTCAGTACAAAATTACTTGAACTCTAACATATAATAAACTACAAAAAAAAAAAAAAAAGTTGATGATGAATAAAATATATTTATGACTATAAACATATTAACCCCAGCCTTCTCTCAATTTATCATTTAATTATAATCAATGTGTTTGTTTATTTTATTTTTTGACGCTCTCAAAATTAAATTCAGTAAAACAGTCATCGCTTCTACGCACTAAAGTTTTTTCTCTTATTTTTAAATATAAAAAAAAAATTTAATTCTCTTTATTAATAAACTCATGTTTTTCTTCATCTATATGTATCCAATGATTTGGTTATTGTATTCTCTCCTCTCAGCCGTCATCACAATCATATACATATGTATATAAAATATATATACACAAATCTATTTCCGCAAGTCACACGCGACTGTATAGTACAACAATATAGCGTGGCGTGACGAACAAATGATCTTTCCATACATATACGTTCCCCATTATACTTTTACAACTCTATATTATTCATAGCTGAGTTCTATATATGACATGTCCTCACGAGTCTATCACGAACGTATGTCATCATTGTGAGAAAACTATGTATATACACATTGAATAGCAAGAGTATATCACTTCTTCGACAATGTCATTTTAAATTATTTCCTGTTTCATTTACCCTCAAAAACCCTCTAAAAGATCCACGTAACGACTTTATCCCAAAAAAAAAGAAAAAAAAAAAGAAAACGAAAATGCATTATATTCGTTTTCTATTCGCATATATGTACATTCGTACATAACTTAAAAGCCAACTAGCACTTCTATGAATGGGAAAATGCTCACCACACACTGTGAAGCGGTCTTCTTCTTTTTCCATATACACCATCAAAAATTTCAGTAGAATAATATATACACACATACATATATAAATACGTAGTGAACAAAGATATTTGCAAAAAGGACACCGCCCTTCTATTGACATATATATTATATATCTATAGCAGTTAGTTGTCGGTTGTGTTCAAAATTCTTTATCCAATCATCTGGCCATTCACGCCCTCCTTCATCTTCTTTCTGGTTGTATATATATGTAAACTATATACTGTTATATACTAACTTGGAATTATGGTGCGTGTCTATTGGAACTAGATCCATCATTCAACTTCCTTCCTGATGGCTTCATATGTATGCATATACGCCGCTCATTTTTTTTTCACTTATTGCGGTGACTTTTAATAATTTTCAGGTGGGCCAGGTGTGTATTTTTATATACACTTATGTAGACATGTGTAAAACCTGAAATCATTCATATTCAATTTGGATTAAGAAATGTATATCTTATATGCAGATATGAATTTAGATATTTGTATAAAAATTTATTAGATTGAGATTTTATATTTGTTCATTTTTTTTTATTCCTTCAAGTTATATTCAAATATTATATATCTCTCTTGACTGACTACGAACAGCAGCTCATTGTGCTACATTGAATGAGTAGAAGCAGAGATGTATATATCTTCTCAAATATTATCTAGCATATGGCGCGTGTGTATATAAAAATGTATAGATCAAATTTCATAAGAGTGTCTAGACAAAAAAAAGTATTTTCGTTTACTTTGTTTTTTTTTTGTGAAATTGGTGGCCACTTTAATCACACAAATATTTTCCAATTCACTTCATTGTGATTCACAATAATACAAAGCTAATTTATATATCCATGTTAGGTATACACACCCGTGATATATTATTTTACTGCAAGATATCATTTAACATACATAATTATAATCGAGAGTAATACGAGTGGAAATAGAAATAATTTTAGATGGTAATTTATTAAATATAAAATATTTTTCAAGTTTCTATGAGTTTGAACTGCTTATATAATTGAAGAATATTCTATGTTTTAATCTGTTATACATATATAGGGCGCTAAAAAACAAATGGACAAGTGCAAGTGGTCTACACGCATGATTATACCATTCTGGAGATACATAGCGAGACACTTATCTTGTAACAACGAGTCCATTGACGGAACAAAAGGGCCAAAGTCGTAGTCTCTTTTTGGTTTATCAACTAACGACTATAATGTATATGACAAACACGATTGACGCAATTCATCACGCTATAACTAATAATACTATATGTATACATGTATGTGTATAATATTGTTGGGAGGAAATGATACGTCACAAGCATCATGAATGATGGCAATATTTGTACGCACAAAAGCTGGATCATAAAACGTGTTATGTTCAATTCAATTCGTTCAATTGAATCATCAAAGTGTTTATTACGTTCAATGTACTTTTATATGAAAAAATAAAAAGTTAATGAAAGAAAAAAATAAAGGAAATATATATACTGTGTGTTCTTCTGATGATAGTTGTACAATTCTGATTAATAATTTAGTAGTTGATAATAAAATTTATAAATATATAAATTTGAACTGTTAATCTGTTTGGAAAATGAATTTTAAAATAATTATAAAATAGAATTTTTGTTTACAATTGTTAGCAATAAAATAATAAATAATGGCTGATAATTATATTTAATATTGAATTAATTCAATATATTTTTCAATTTAAATTCGTTGAAATTTTTAATTTAATATTTGTAATCATATTGAATCATTGATAAAAAAAAATATTTACGAGACAAAAAGATATAAATAGCCGTATATACACATAAATACTGTATATATATATTTTTATTTTATTTTTTATTCTCGTCCAAAACTAAATGACAGTTGCGGCCAAAACGAAAGTTGGAATGCCAGGTTTATAAATTTTTTTTCTCATCGACGTTTCATAAATGACTGCAGTAAAAATTTTCGTATAACGGATCTTTGCATCCAAAGGTACTTTTTCATATATATATGCTCGCATTGATGGTTATACTTCTTTTCAAGTATCTTGTCGTACCTATGGGGTTATATGACGCCAGTCGCTGGGTGACCGCATATAGCCATCTATAAATAATATGTGACTGGAGACCGCAATAAGAATCACAATATTTTACGGTGTTACCTGAAACTAACGTTTTTGAGATTCGACCAATTGGAAATGAGATGGAGGGAAAAACTTATGAGGTTGGCAGTGGTTATACTTTTATTCTTGTCTTTCCTCCTATAAAGTTTTCTTCGACACAAGTGCTGTGTAATAATATATTGCAGTAATATGTTTGTTATATTGTACGTGTTTGCCTGTGGGTTTTATTATTTTTAACAAGCTATACCACAAAAAAGCACATAATTATATATTGCAAATGTCCAGTTGTTCAATTTAACAATTTAACTAGTGTCAAATCAATCAAATAAGGTAAATATTAGCTCCGTTAATTCGATATTCGAATTTCAATATCCAATTTATTCAACATTATGGTTTCAATCATTTCAAATTTATTTCAATATTTTTCATGATGAATAAATTTTTTTATTCATATTGAGTATTAAAATAAAGATAAATAATTATTATATCTCGTTGTGTATAGGAATATGATGATTCTTATCTTTGATAACGTTATAAGAGAGTTCAATTTACCTTGGAATATAACTCTCGTATGGCTTCGTCTTTCGTTCCTTCGGGGGTGTCGATAATTGGTGTTTGGTTACGCCAATAAAAGGATATAACGTAACATGTCTTCTTGTATACGTATACATCCATATGTATGAACGTGCATAAATAAGTATATCCATATGATAAAGTATTCACGACACACATCAATATTTATAGCCGCTCCAAAAGTCCAATAGATGAAGATATAAAAAAATATCTGTAAAAAAAAAATACAATTCCAATTTTATTTTAATAGGTACATATTTTTTTTTACTTTTCGGATGAATAGTTATACAAATATAAAAAATATAAAAGTGTAGACATCTTAAATATTGTGATGGTATGATGGTGTGAAAAATTGAAAAGGATTTAAATTTTAAAATGGAATAGAAACGATCTGCAGTATATACAAAAATAATCTATATAGGTATATATAATATATTGAATGGTCTTTTGAGCTTGTTATGCCGCTCTGTCTCATTCAATATTTTCAAAATCCCATTTGAAAATTTATATGCATAAAAGTTTTTCTGATTTCTACAGAGGTGTGTCACCGCGCCCCCAAATATACTATAGTATATATACATGCCTATGAAAAAAAAAATTATTTTATGCTAGCTTAATGACTTATCACTCTTCATAGTTATCAGAAAGTCATTATTTTTTATTTATGATTCAATTTAGAATGGTCAAGTATTGAAATTAAATTACACTAGATAATATCTGTGTATACATAAATAGATAAATATATATAATAGTTTCCGCTTTAACAAAGGAGTAATAATTTGTATTACCTAAACAAAGCTATAGAGATTATAAAGAGAGGAAAAGGAAAATCCTGATTCCGCACGTTCACAATATATAAATATAATTCTCTAATTTTCTAATAGACTTCTACATATTATTTGTTTATTGACACAGAGACTAAATTATAAAATGACTGCAATTATTAGGAAAATTTAATGGCTCATATATTAAGTCCTCAGGTGTAATAAATCAAATAATTTCCGTTATTATACAACAAAAAATAAATTAGTTAAAGTATCTAAATTTATTATATTGAGTTAAATATTTAATTTGAAAGTAAAACTCATATACCTACATTACCATATACGCCTGCCACACAATTTTTAAAATTATATTTTTTTTTCCTCATCAACGCCGAAAATGTACGTTATACTATTTGTGACGCCAATAGCGGCTTGAAGATTTTGGCAGATTAACCGCTTATGTCGCCAGGTTACCCTGCTTAACTTTTTAAGTTAACGCAAATCGCATTATAAGCTAGAATAGAATAAGTGAGAGAGCGCTTTTACAATTTGAGTGAAATAAAGTGAGAAAGCTGTGTGCAGGTCAGCTTCTACGAAATAGTCGCGGGAACATTTTTGCTTTCTTGATCTATCTGCGCTCCCTTCACTCCTCGCACCGCAATGAGATACGCTTGGCTTCTTCGCTTGAACGAACTTTTTTTTTGTTTGTTAAAATAAGCTTAACCCTCTCTATATACTATCGCGGTTCGCTACTACGCGGATCAGAACGTCATGTGTATGTATGTATATGAGTAGAAAAAAGATTAACTTTGTGAATATTTTCTTTGTTTACTGTCAAACAGATGATATTTCAGGTGTATATGTATATACAAATACATGGATATATGGATTGATTTTTATATAAAGCCGCTGACTTTTTCACATGAAAGAATCAGAGTTGGAAAAATGTCAGGGATTTTTATTGTTAAATTGAAATGAGTTTTGAGGATTTGTGTCAATATATGAATACATATTTGTGTGGATATATATATATATATATATATACATGCATAGTGTTACCTTATTCCATGTAATATTTATACATAAAAGTGAACGAATTCTCGTCAAGGTAGCTTTTCGTTCGACATATTGAGCTTGCACCAAAAATGTTTCTGTGCAGGCGTCTACATCATGATGTATCCAAGTTATTTTGAATCATTTTTACACAAGAGCCTCCGGAAAAAAATATCTGTAAAAAATTATTTCAATAAGTTTCTTCGGTATAGAGTATTTTCAAACATCCAAAAATATTTATAAAAGCATAATTGGATAGAAAAAAAAACGACAATGGTTTTGTAGCTATTAGTAAATAGGCAGTTAATTATAATGAGTTTCAGGAATGCCTTATCAATGTATGTGCAAAATAAATCTTTCATATATATCAGATAACAACTTTTTTCTTTCTTATAATATATTGAAATGAACATAATTGAACTCGTAGAATTTGCAATTATATAAATTTTATATATTGAGATAAATAAAAAATTAAATACGAAAAGACTGAGAATAATGATGAAGTTTTACTGAATATGAATATTTAAATTGAGTCAATATATTTTTCATCGAAACTCACGCAGTTGAATGACTTATAATGTATTAAGATAAATCAATATTTGTTTTATAATAATAATACGTACTTATTTCATCATTAAAATATCATTAAAGTAATTTGAATTTTAATTAAATTCACATTTCAATAATTGCGATGTATTATTTAATTAACATAACAATATTTTATTTTTATTTATCGGTATAAACCAGTTATAAATAAAATATTAACTCAATAAAATATTGAATTGATTCAATGCTTTAAGTTTCAAATAATTGGTTTACAAATCTAATCCAATATTTTTTTGCTGTTTTTATATTTATGTGTACATTCAGTGGCTTTTTAGTTACTACGAAATGGCGATGCAACGTGAGTCGAGGGTTGCAACTAAATCTTTAGTTCACCGCAGGGTGACGACGTTTTCACGGCAGGAGGGGCGAGAATATAGCCGCGCACACATATAATAAGATATCTCACTTGGAAATATACTGATGAATAGGAAGCGGCATTTTTTTTTCGTCGTCTTTTTGGACTTTGCCGCACCGCTTATGATATTTATTTTCGGTAGTACTTTTTTTT
>JAQQBR010000004.1:3750625-3765491 GCA_030347285.1 Microctonus hyperodae
TACTGCCATCAAAATCTCAAGAAGTCGATGATTGTTTGTCCAGGTGCGGTCCCTTTGACGTATTCTTTTGAAGATCAAATCACATTTTTCTGAAAAAAAAAGAAAAAAAAAAGAAAGATGAAACGAAAAAGATCAATTTCTATATTTACATCGAATAGGTCGCATGCTCTCAAGAATATTTATAGAATTAAAAATTATAATACATGTATAAATTCTTCAGAGATTTCTCACAGTGAATTATAATACGTCTTATTAATTCAATTAACCTCTCTTAATGTCTACGAATTGAATCAATTATTCACAGTTGATAAAAATAATGTGTCACATATGTACCAACAATTCTTAAATAATAGCTATACATACTTGAAATATGTATATAAATATATTTATCTTGATATATTACAAATTTTTTAAATTAAAATTGAGAAAAAAAATACAATAATAAATATAAATAAAAAAAAAAATAAAAATTTTTATTGTGTGTAATTATTGTTGTATGTATTAATATATATATTAAAATATATAATATATTTGTGTTTACTAATATAGCTATTTTGCACTTAAAATTTATTATTTCAATTCTTAACTTTGTAATATAACTTTTGGTATTACTGTAATGAGCTGTGGTGTAATAAATTTTGTTTCTTCGAATTCTCTAATTACTACTGAGTTAAACACTGTAGGATAAGCCGCTTAAAAATACTTGACTTTTAAAATTGTATTTAACAATTAAGGATAAAGTATTTCACGAATAGCAATTACTGAAAAGATCAATGAAAGATAATGCTTATTACATACAATAATTTTTTGTTTCGCATGGAACTTGAGTAATAGCTATCGATACCTATTGCTAGCATAATTGTATAAAGTTTGTCACAATTTATATTTACGTTTTGTATAGAAATTTGGGAAAGTATTCCTCAATGTTAAGCAGCATAAATAATAATGAAGTAAATATTTCACTCCAAAATAATAAAAAAATACAGGAAATGATTTTATAAGAGTTGTTAATATAAGAATTTTCAAACTTTTTTTTTTATACGTGAAAATTATCATAAATGTGTGTAATAAATCAATACATTAATTATTAGAGACAAGAAAAATTTATAAATTCTATTTGATACTTTGTTCTCAAATCATTGATTGAGGATTATTGATTATAATAAAAATTATAGTCAAAATTTAATACAAAGTATTTGCTCTACATCAACTTAGGAATGCATTGGAGCAAACGGGGAGAATAAACGTAGGAAAAAATAGAGAAAAAATGAATGATGTATACCTGAAGCGCTCCAATCTCAGATATATGTTTATATTTTCCTCGATGTTGCGGCTGCGCGCAACCCCACCATTTGTATTTGCTCTTGACCAAACCCGTATGCTTTGCGCTGTTTGCATTGTTTGCTGTCAAACATTGGACGCAAATATTGTATGGCGGGGAGAAGCTTGAAAGGAATGAAGCTCAATGATTGGTACGAGTTGGAGCGAGGAGTTCCCAAGCATCAATGAAGGAGTGGCTTCCACTGGGGTATATAAAGGTAGAGCAGTGGGGAAGCTGGCAGATACGTGTGACCGCTCCGACGGTACGCAACTCGTGCATATACATATTTATACCTCCATTCATTTTTTTATCTCTAACTTTGTTAGAGAAAAAATCCTAAAAACTTTGTGTATATTTGTTGGTTTGTTATTTTTGAAAGTGCTACAATTTTAAACTAGCTGATAGTGTGGTGCAGTGATTTTGACATTGCGTCAATCAAACTTTGGATATTTAGTACTCCTAGAAGAGAAAAAGTTACAATTTAGTGTTGTTAAAATGGTGAATATGGAGAGTTCAAATGATGAGCAAACAGTGACAGTATCGCCGCCACCGCGCAATACAGTTAAAACAAATTTTAGCATTCGGAGTATTTTACCTGAAACGTGCTCCGGTACACCACCAACGCCGTCAGGCAGTCATTCATTATCGCCACCAATATCTCACCATGATGATAGTGATGATTCAAGTGATCTTGATGTAACTGGCGACGGTGCTGATACACCGCCGTTGGATTGCTCGAGAAACGGCTGTTCGCCGACAAAAGAATCGGGTCAAGCAGATAATGAAAATGAGGAGAAAAAAAAATCTGAAAAGCCACCATACAGTTACAACGCACTTATTATGATGGCGATACGTCAAAGTCCAGAGAAACGTTTAACGCTCAATGGAATTTATGAATATATTATGCGGCACTTTCCTTATTATGAAAATAATAAGCAAGGATGGCAAAATTCTATTCGCCACAATTTATCATTAAATAAGTGCTTTGTTAAAGTGCCACGACATTATGATGATCCAGGTAAAGGCAATTACTGGATGTTGGATCCGAGCTCAGATGATGTTTTTATTGGTGGAACAACTGGAAAATTGAGAAGGCGAACAACTGCAGCATCTCGATCACGTTTAGCTGCATTTAAACGTTCAGTTGTACTTGGCGGACTTTATTCATCGCCTTATGCACCAGCTGGATGGCCAGCGACACTTTATTCACTTCCATATCTTCATCGAGCCGCGGGTTATCCGCAAGCACCAACGGCATATGCACCACCAGCGGGTTATCCAGCGAGTTTACTTCCTGGTGCTGGGACAAATAATGGCGCAAATATGCCATGTAAACCTCAGGCTTTACCTGCGTCAGTTGCACCACCAACTCATGGTGCTTTCTCTATGGAAAGACTTCTTCAAGCGCCAGCCGGCTATCCCAATGGATTATCAACCCCGATTCCGTCGCCGGGTAATCCATATGATTTTTATGCCACGCTGAGAAATTTAGCAGCGCATCAAAATCATCATCAAGCTGTATTTGGACAACAGCATCGTTATCATTTGGGTCAACCGCATATTGGAGGTCAACCAACATCGACAACAACATCGCCGGGTAGTAGTCCTGAACCAATGTCATCACACTCACCTCCAATCTGTAATTCAAACGAACATTCACGCCAACATTCACACAGTACGCCGCAATTGTTATTAAAACCAATAACTGTACTCACTGGACGGCAAAGCTGAATACAATTCATCTGAAATAATAAAGAATATATTAATTCAAATAATATGAATAATGAAATTTGATTTGTGCTTTCATTCATTGAATGACTAAATTTCATTTCAAAGAACATGTGAGAAAATATTATTCAGGGTTTTGGAAATATAATGAAAAAAAAAATAAATAAATACAAAGCCTATTACCAAATTCGAGGCGTAAGAATAATTTGCCTCTCGAGTGATGTTAGAAGTGAAGTAAAGAATTAAAATGTGTAGAAAATATAAATATAAATATATAAATATTATATTGTATATACCAAAATTATTCTACAGATATAATATAGAATTTATGTATAGTCAGATTATTACCAAGATCTCTTGTTGATTAAATGTGAAGCATTTTCTTGTATTTTAATTTTTTCTTCTTTTAAATTTATTTCGTAACAAATTGAATTTCCATTTTATAGATTGTAAATAGAAACAGAGAGAGAATAAAGAAGAGAAATGATTATTATTCAATTTAAAATTGAATTATTCGACGAGAAATATAGTGTACATATATAAGAATGTTGAGATAACGAATTTAAAAAAAAAAAAGAAAAACGTTAGTCTGTATAAATGTGAAAATAAATGTTTAAACCTTTTCTACAATTTCAATGTTATTATTTATTCTACAACAAAAACAAAATAATATTTATAAACCTATTCCCCACTGTATTAACCAATTAAACAAAATTTATCTCACCTAACTCTAATAAATATATAAATCTTTACAAGTTCATTATCATATTAATAAGCAGAACCCTCTGTCTGTCAAAATATTGGCAGCCGCCAAAGAACATTTTCGAAATGACGAATATTGAAATATACACAGAGTAATAAAAATAAAGGTATATATATTCATCAGTCAAAATCATAATGGAGGTAACGTTAAATATTTATTGCACTTGGGCTGCAGGGATCATAAACTGTAGTTTTTCTTTGACCTTCGTCCTAAAATTTTAGTTTCATTTTACATTCATTCTCTAGTAATACTTCAACTCGTATTTGCCTAAAAGTTTACATACATATATCTTTCAATTATAAATATCTTCTACATTTGCATGATCAATATTAATTATTATTTAAAGTGTAGAAAAACGCACTCACGCTTAAAACTCCCTGGAATATTCAAAATAATTAACAATTGAATTCAATATTTAATTTGTACTAATTAAAAGAACAACGTGATCACGAGATAAATGACACATTATAACTAAAATATAATTTCTTATAAATTTTGCAACATGATACATAAATAAATGGTAAAAATTATAAATTATATTCTAAATCCCATTTCGATTAAATTTCATCATGGACACTATATTCATATGCGTGCGTATATGAAGTAAATGTGAATATAGATATGCAAAGTCCCTTTTACATAGTTGAAACGAAGTAATACGCGTGGACCGAATCCACGAGCGATTTACGGGTGCGGGCGACGTGCTGGCGCGATATATTGGTATGATACATTGAGACAATGAGGCGTAAATAAGATAATGGGCCAAGCTCGCGCACGTCGAGGAGGAGGTTGAAGCGTTTGAAGGGCCGTACAGTAAAAACATATACGTATACATATTATATGTATTTATGTATGTGTACATTGAAATTGTAAAAGAGAGTGCGAGAGAAAGAAAATAAGTTGCGTTGTAATAATGAAGAAGAGACAAAGATCGCGTGCGCGCTGTGGGCGATTATTTGAGTGA
Source organism: Microctonus hyperodae (assembly GCA_030347285.1). Lineage (NCBI taxonomy): Eukaryota > Metazoa > Arthropoda > Insecta > Hymenoptera > Braconidae > Microctonus > Microctonus hyperodae. Next base: position 3,755,402 of record JAQQBR010000004.1, read on the forward strand.
GGGGTAAAGAGTGGAGACCGGTTAGGACGATCGACAGATGGGATTGTGACCCGCGTAGCCTACCCACTGTCCAGACGTGCTTCGCATCATATATATATATATATATATATTATATGAATATGTATATATACGTACATATATACCCTTGACTATGATGCGTAACTATGCAGACTCACTCAATGTACCACTGTCATTAAGGTAATTTCACTTATTCCCTATTACCTACATCAATATATATAATACATTTGTGTGAGTGGAAATGTGTTAATTTATTTTCTCATATCGATCTGCCGTATTTAAATATAAATAATACTCGTAAGTACATAACTTTAAATGTGATGTCTTATTATTTTTTTTTTTTATTATTAACATACAGCTGTGTTGATCATCATCCATTTTATATTAGTTATACCATGAATATATGTGAATATATATAATATATATGTATTCCTAGTGATATTATTATCTTTATATATATATATATATATATATTGAAGACTTGTATTTATACACATATCTAAGCCCGATTATTTTGACATCGCCATCTTGAATGTTGACTATTTACAGGGAAAAAATTGGGGAGGGTTATGGAATAAAGCCACCACATAACCGCATCATGTGGGGGGATGAATTCAGGATGAAACCATCGGATACTTATTCACATCTATGTATAAATACACACAAAAATATATATGTGTATACAACATAAAAGTGAATGCATGAAATCATCGTCAGTGAGGGGTAGTGCTGGAGTTGATGTGTGTGGGGTGGCAATGTCAATGGATTTCTTTGCCACGGTATGTTACATTATTTTTATTCGACGCTGCTGGTTCGGTTATGTACCAAAAATACTAAGTGGGGATAAAATTAAAAAGAATCCCGGACACTCCTGTCGTCCCGGTTTTTCAATTCACAATGAATAAAAAAAAGAAGAGAGAAGAGGGGAGAACACTCTGTATACTCTCTTCTTTCGAGAGAAGCGAGGCTTTAATAGGACGAACTAGCAGTACTTTTTGGCATGTGGGGTGGGTTTCATCGCAATGGTGGTTGTGGTTTTGTGGTTAATATAGACACGTACATATTATAAGAATATATTTGCAGCATTTGGAAATTTATATTTTCTATAATTTTTTTTTTTCAATCATGAAAACAGTTTTCTTCATATTAAATATACATCCTACATTATTTTTTTCTTTGTTTGATTATTTTGTCGGTTTGTATAAACTGTTTAAGAAATTAATGGCACTCTGTTGAATAGTTAGATACCATATAACTATAAACACCTACATGCGATCTCGCATCTCGAGATTATAACGCAGCAAAATACACACGACTTATCCTTTCTCGCGTGCGTTATGTTTCAGCTGCACGACAAACCGATTAAGCCCGAGATCTATCTCATCATGCACACTAACCTTTACTTTTCTCTCTTGTCCCCACACTCTATTTCATATGTACAGTAAACTTAAATTTAAAACTTACGCACGACATGCTCTCTATTGGGTCTACTAGTTAGCGGCTTCCGGTCTTTGCCGCAGTGTAACTGGTCTTGAGACGAACGCGATAATATGTAGTTATATACATATGTATACAATTTATTGTAAACCAGTTTTAGAGCTATATAATTTTTCTGAAAAGAAAAAATTCAATTTACAGTCATTTTATCAACAGATAATTAATAGTCAATATATTGATACATAAATGCGCTTACCTATGTAATATATGCATGTATTAATTCCTATCCATCAATTTATAATTAAAATCTGTTTGTAAATCGATCATTGTATAATTATTTCACCACACAATCTGAAAAAATTTCAATGATATTAATAAATAATATATTAATATATATAATAAGAATTCTGATGGAAAAAGTATATTATATAATAAAATAATTCTATTAAAAATACGTTTCGAATAAATACAAAATAGTTAACATATAGATTCATATATCAGTTAATTTTCATGTGTATACAAAATAGTGATGGCCGCTGCAGTATGCTCTGTTATGTACTGATGATGATCATTGCAAGAAAAAAAAAAGAAACCCGTATCTCCATGCGGCACAAAAGTGTTAAACGAATGAATGAATGAACGAATACATATATAAATGAATGAATGAACAAAATGAATGAATGACTGCGCGATGAGAGCGAACTACGCGACAACGATAAATAGAGAGCGCATTATCGAGCCAGAGGGGAAAATTTAAGCGGGAAAGAGAGAAAGAAATATATATAAAGCAAATAAGAGATGTCTATATAACGTGTACATATGCATATATACACATATAAATGTATTTGTGTGTATATATATTGGAAGGAAAGAGAGTATATGTATGAATGAAGCAAAGAGCGCACGTTAGAGAATAGTGGCGACCGGAAATGTATCACCGCTGTTGAATAACACCGTCATAAAGGCGCAGTGCGTGCCCCTTCAGTTGCTTCACTTTATTAGCACCAAAGCTGATGCTTGAGAAAGTAAAAATTTTAAATATTTATACTGATCATATGTACATATACTCACATATTTTTAATATATGACAAGTAATTATTTTTTCCCTTTCGATGTAAGGTTAAAATAAATTGCGATATTGTTGTGTGTGCTAGTAAATTACTCGACATGATCTTGAATGGCTTCAATTAGTCCACAGCTATGCCACTTGGTATGTATGTATATAAATATATGTATATATTTATTTGTGTGAGCGTCGACAAACGGACGCTCGTAATTGTTTCTTGAGAATTACCAAGTGCGCTTGTATATAACACACGGCGCGCGATCATTACGCGCTATATATATTAATACAGAAGTATGTATGTATACGTATATAGTATATACTTATGTGTCTCTTGATAGTGCATTGATCTTTAGCGACACGTTTGATTGTCTTGTTCCTGAATTCTGTGCGTCATAAAAATAAATATATGTGCGATGAGTAAATCTTTGGGTTTCATGCAGTTCTATGAAAGAACGACAATTTACCAATTGATTAAATTGAGCATTTGTATTATATACTTCCGTCATCAATTAAACTTATACTTCTGACTCAGTAATACACTGAGTTCATACATATAAAAATCATTTTCTGTATGACATTTACTTGCTTCTCTTCAATACATCGAATTAATATACAGTTCACATATGTATATATACATATAAATATATAGCTCAAGTCCAGATCAAAGGCTGGAGCAATAATGATTTTGTTTGAGTTACTCTTGAATTACCAGCATCCTTACAAATTGTAAATTTGTTTCACTTTGCAAATGAAACCTTATATTGCGAGTAAATTTGGGGCATCGTGAGTTTAAGTTAATTGCCAGCTTCGTTGTGACATGTTGCGATTGAAAAATAAATAATATATACGCAGTACATATGTATATGTGTATATGTAGATGTTTAATAAATACAGATGGTGTGACGTTTTTTTTATCATGGCTTCTGTACATTTGTTCTCTGTATATTTAATCAATAGAATACATAGTGAACTATTGAAATCTTTCCTGAAACAAAAATAAATGTATATATATATGTATGTTCAAACTACATAGTAAATTAATTTTGTTTATTTTAAATGATTGGACGTTGATATAAAAACAAAAATATTTATATACGATACCATCATTGTGGTGTGTATATTATTATAAATAGTAATTGTCTTTTTTTGTTGACAGTGAATTATATAGCACGTGGGTGGCATATAAAACCGAGGAGTAACCAAATATGCTTTGGGTATATGTACGCGTGTGGATCCGGCTATTTAAATTGTGGCAAGCGTCTTGATCAAAAATTTCCTCGGCAATAAACCGGAGGTTAGTGTCTACTTCCTACTTAACCGACACTGGACCCCATCGCTTCGTTTAATAAATACACAAGTTTAATATATATTTATATATGTATATAGCTCACACAAGATGCTGAACAAATTTCGCTGTAAGATGCTGCAGAAATAATTATCTCTATTGTTGTAATAAACTAAAAGAAATAATATTGCGATATATGCAGTGAAAGAGACCAAAAGAAAATTTTAATAATATTTTTTTGCAAGAAAAAAAAATCAATTATTTAATTTAATAATTTAATCTTTACTGAGCATTATCTTATCTATCATTTGTTACGCAGGATTAATCCCCTGGAGTACATAAGTAGGTGTATATACATGTATATACGTACATGTGTATATGATTCGTACACTCTGAAGTGATAGAGAGTGATGGTGGTATATACACTGTTTGAATGACCGAGTGACACGTCGGTTGACGTCCCTTCCGGTGTGTCTCGTGTTACAAATATACACCCTGTGTGTGTGCCAACCATTTATATTAAAAGTTACGGCATTGGGCGCGTGCCACCCACTCTGATATCAAAATGAGTATCATGTCTTTTTTTCTTTTATTTTCTCTATATACTTTATTTTTGTATTATATTTTTTTCACATTCTTTCTTCTGAGTCCTATTCGTTTAACCATTAACGCGTGTTTCGCGGATCGTGGGAGCAACCATACCACTTTTTTTCATTTATATATATTTATATATATGTATATACACGAGATAACTGTATACAATTGGCTCAATCAAGAAAAACGCCGGCCCCTGTTCAAGACATTGACACGTTCGACGGAATTTTTTTTCCCTCGTTTCTAATACCCTGTATATAAAGAGAAAAAAAATTATTCATTGAGTGCAATTGAGTATAAACAAAATGGTGGACGTTACATATATACTTATATATACAATAGTAATTATTTCATCACTGCTCAGCTCTTTTTTTCTTTCTTTTTGTCTTTAAGAGAGTGAGAGCTGTGAGTTTATACACTAGGTAAAGGGGATTGTTCACAATCAAATAATATCGTTGAAGCCTTTGACATAATGGTCGCGATATTTTTCGAGCAGCTGGTGTGGGTATTTATATGCAGCCTCTGTGTATGTGAACCATATACAGCCAAATGAAGCACTTGATCCACGTACGCGATCATGCACAACTCAAGTATATGTATATATACTGATAATAAATCTCGTTCTCTTTTTCTTGATCGCTCATTCACCGTCCAATAGTCCTGGCAATACATATTTGCAATTTGATAAATCCTATACAGGCTTTTAATATAAAAACCCTTAGGCTACCACCATATCACCATCACTCCCTAATTCTTCCAATTCTATTTTCGATTGAGAAATCTTTGTTTCGTGCACAACGCGCACGATTATTTGTTTTAAAGGGTCACGAGGGTTGATGTTGAAATGGGCAACGAGTTTACATTATTGGGCATACACACTTTTCATAGAGGGTTATATATAAAATTCAAGTACCCATATATGCACATGTATATAGTGTATAAAGGGACGTTGGTAAATCATGCGCTAATACACGCTTGAATCTCCACAACGAATTATATTATACATATACCAATGGTGGCCACCCTTTCCAGGATTAGTCACGTTCCAATGTTTATCCACAACTTTCTGCTTAATGTGTAAATAAATTAATTCGTTTAAAATTAAATAAAAAGAAATTATTCAAATATATTGTATCATGTTATCATAATTTATAAAATAATTGTACTTTTTTTCTGTTTTTTAAATTGGAATCAATTGTTGAGGAGTTAATTGATGTATCAAATATCGCAATGATTTCCGTAAACATTGTAAAGTGCTATATATAAATATGTATATACGTTTGCAGTGAATAATTTGCCAACTCGATGAATTACTGTCTGACTCGTGTGGTCTACTCATTCATTCATTCATTCATTCATTGACGCAATAATTACTTGGAGTTGTCGGACAACTCGTATAATCTTTGTGAATTACATTGGCACGAGCGCGAGCACGAGTTTACTTCGAATCAAGAATTTAAGCGACGTATAAAATGTTTATGAAAAGAGACAAAGATGCGAGTATGAGGTTGATGAATGAAACTTGCGGGTGTAGTGTATATATAATTAGTACATATATACTTACATAATTGTGAGCATGAATGATTGTTCCTTGTCGTGTCTTTAAATGTTCATTAGTACATACAAATACTAGTTTATGTACGTAAGAATCATTCTGATGTTTAGTTAGCCTTAGAGGGCAGATGGTCGTGAAGGAGTTCAAGCGCGATTGACCCTCACTACTTTGCGATCGCGCCAATAAACATAGAAAGGTCTATACATACACAGATATATGTATACATTAATGTTTATTATCAGTATATGGTCGGCCAAGACCCAGGATACGAGGTCCAACGTCTACTTGACCCTCAACAGGCGTGCGCCGGATGCCACCATTCTTGTTTCTACAAGAATTGACCGGGACCAATTGGAAGCTTCAAGCGCTGCATAAAAATATAAAATAAAAAAGATGATTAAATATGACGGAAAAAAAATTTGTGGTTATGTATTACGTACACAGTAAAAATAAGAAAAATAAAATTAATTATTAAATAATTATACATGATTATTGATCACTACATCAATGATTAAAATATATAAAGTCGTGGGAATATTGTCAGCCATATTTATAATTTTTACGCTTCAACAAATAACCTCACCCAAATAAAAAACGCAAGGAAATTATTTAATCAAGATAAATACACAAATAAATTCATTGCAATCAATTAAATCTATTCAATTAAATATTTCAACGATATATTTATATAAAACTATGGTATCGTGACAATTCAACAGGATTAAAATCGTCATGGGAAAACTGTAAAGTCACTTAACAGTTCACTGCCTATACATTACCACATTCTCATACTCTTTCAACCATAACCATACATATATGCGTGGCCATATACATACTTAATCCCCCTGCGGCCCTTCAAGCCTGTATCACGTGATCTGTGAACAATTTAATATAGCAAAATTGATATATATTTTTGATTCCAAGAAATCTTGCATAATGAAAATGGCCGATCATATGTAATTAAGGTTATACATGAAATGTTAATTCAATCATTAATTTAATCATATACCTATATATATATGTACATTTGTTTTATAATTACGTATCAAATGTAATTTTGTGAGCATGTAAAAAGTCGATAAGTGATGCACTGACGAAAAAATAAATGTGATGCGACGTGTTTAGTATAGACACGCGCGAAAAAAAATCAGAAGAGGGCGCCGCGCATGCGTGACTTTGGACGATAACCTCGAATTCGTTGCGATTCACAATGAGAACGGCTGCGTGCTCATCGATTAGTTACGGTACCCGCGCGTGTTGCATTTTAGAAGAATATGAGGGTGACTTTACGTTTTGTGAACGTATTACTTTGTTATATATGAACAAAAACTATTTATACATGTTCACATGTATATTTTTGTACATAAATATATGTATATATACATAAAGCAAACCCTTGACTTGATTTCATGTGGCCAGGGTGCATATAAAGTATAAACAAGGGAGAATATGTATGTGAATAATGACAGAGTGGTTGAGGATTGATCGATCTCAGATCATAACTTGAATATGAAAAATTACAATGAAAACCACATATTAGTCATTTAATTTATGAATCAATAAATTATTCCACATGATTTTCATAGGTAAAATATTCTTATTTTTCACTATACTATGAATTTTGAATGCCAAATTTTCTGATTTTTTTCATGTTCCAGATATATGACATCACGAAATACGTTTATAATAAATTACTGTTGGCACCGGTGTCCAATAAAATAAATAATTCGTTACTAAAGTGATGTGAAAAGTGTGTATCAAGACAAATTGCTGACTCGTTGAAATTTGACTCCAACATCGCAAATAAATTGGTACATATACATTTAATATGTTAATTACACAACATAATAGTGTAAATGCATTCTCATTTGAGGTGGTAGTTGTGAAACTATTTCGGCAATTGACTATTATTGCATTGGAACCAAAATTCCAATCTTTCAATTTCCTAAAAACAAACGAAAAAAAAAATTAACACACAGATTTTCTCCATTTCTTTCCTCTATATTGATCATCTGAATCACCTGATAAAATTAAAAATCTTACCAACCACTTTCTTAAAAATATGTTTATTATTAGAATTACAAATAAATATACATACATGCCCATCTATAAACTATTTTTTTGTTGGCACGCAGAGATGACAGTGGAATATAAGAAACAATGAGGACCACGATGATTGTGAAGGGGCGCCCACTCTGTGTGTACACAATAATATAATGTAAGTAAAGACATATAGACATGAGAGGAATTGGTGGTGATGTTATGCTGCACGCATTGTAGGACAGTCTGATGCCAACACATGCGATGACGCGATACAACACGTTTTTATTCATATATATGTTCATGTGGCGCGTGTTGTATTGCCGCACTTATTTCACAGAGACATCGTAGACTCTTTTATTATTATACATGTGTATACAGTTGTGGACCACAGGGGAGATGAGCAAGTGGCTTGTTAATGCATTAAAACACAAGCAAGCTCAATAATATATATTTGTATAATATAATATATACGTAGCCAACACTTATTTCTTCGTTGCCCAGCTAAATCCCGGACATTACAACACGTTTTACATTTATACATATGCATTATACTATCTATTATCTTTCACTACATTATATTCGTTAAAGATTGTTGAAATTAAATTTTACAAGCGATTATAAAAATTATTGGCGAATTTAATAGCCAGGGAATTTAACCTATGGACGAATAATTATCAAGTGTTATATCAACTTTACACTTAACATGTATATGTATAGGTGTGGTATACATATGTATAATAGTATGTTATATGATAATATATGTGAGAATTAAAGATATTATCGAACACTAGTGGGGTGCCGTGTGTGAAGACGATAAAGATGATGGTAGAATGAAATAAAATAAGATAGATAATATTCACGGTAGGAATTAGTTATAAGCAGCGCGGTTTCTTTGGCACACTGAGTTGACGCCCCGCAGTGTTAACGAAAGAGTTACACACAGTGGACCACGTTCGCACCTCTTGTTCGCTGCGTGCCAGCCAGCAGATTACATTTCCCATAAAATAAATCCGTCATATTTTGCATCTCTGTTTATATGCGAGAACGCTTAAATTATAATATGTTTTGCCTCCGGTAAAATGTTATCACGAGGATATTTTATGTCATCAGTGTTATATATATTCTCTATATGTATCGCTGTACATAAAGTATATATTCGTATAACACTCAACATGTTAAATTATTTTTAATCTTGAAATATATGCGTATGTGTCAGAGGTTCTTGCAAAGATTTCGGCAGTAACAATTTCAGTATGAATGTACATATGTATTTATGTATGTGTACATATTTAGTTAAGAGGGGAAAAAAATAAAATAAAGGGAGTTGTTACGAATTGTGTTGAGCTTTAAAAGAGTTAAATGAGGGACGCGCGTAATTTTTTGGATCACAACTTGTAGGGATCTTAATTAATTAATCATCATGACCGCTTGGCATTATTACGTGATTATTGCGCCTGCTCAGAGACATCAGTTGGAACTAACATGAAGGGGAAGAAGCGAAGAAATTTTTTTTATTTTTTATTCCTGGCCCTTTCTGTATGTACAATTTTTGTACATGTATAATGTGTATATATATGCACACATGCATAGATGTTTGCGTATATAAAGTAAATAATTGTTGCTTGGAATATTAAAAAAATGAGAAAAAAAAAGTTTTCCTGTCGCGTGGCTCCCTATAGCGATATCTCAAGTAAAAAAAAAAGCGAAATTTTTTTTTTCTCGTCTCCCTTCGTCTGAAATTAACCTTCTACATTGGGATTAAAAAGCGGATATATTAATTTATCGGACGCGCGCGCTTATGTCTTGGATATATACATATACATACATATATATGTATATATAATACGCAACTTGGAAGGAAACAAGGTCACTCGAGACATGAAACCCCCTACCAATTTAATTTATAATAATTTGTTAATTTATTTATTTATTTACATATTTTGTAATTTCACTTTTCCACAAATATCAGTTTTAATTTTTTTCTTATTTCATTTTTGTTTCAGATTTAGTGGCAACTGATAAATGTGAGTGTTGAAAGTTTATACTATATTTATTTTGGCGAAAGAGTCTCTACATTACAATCACCCATATA
>JAQQBR010000004.1:3765583-3782876 GCA_030347285.1 Microctonus hyperodae
CATTTATTCTCTTACATATATATTCTTGAGTGAGAAACTCAAAAGCGTGACGAATTTATTGAAATGTCTAGAATCGCAGACACGACACATGTATATATGTCCTCAAAAAATTTCTCTCATTGCTCATTGTCACATGGAAAGTATTGCGAATATTATATTTTTATTTATATATTTTTTCGTGCTCATTTTTCGACAACGCAACGAAATATCTTTTTAATGAAATGAACAGACTATGACAGGTGTTTATTTCATTTATTTCACTCACGAATCACAACAGAGTACAGAGCAATGCCTTGAGGCATTAAAAAAAGAAGACTGACTATAACAATATACGTATATACACATAAATATAGTATACAACCCAGCGGTATAATGAATAAAATAAGATAAATTGTGAAATTGCTATTTGTTCGAATGGCAAATTGCCCGCGAGTATTTTTTTTTATCTTCGTGTTGTTCAGTACACTTACACCACCAATTAACATATCAATAGTCAAAGAGATGAATATAAAAACGTCGACGCAGTTGAATGTCGCGTGTGTAACTAATCGCTTCAACGCTCGCAACTTGTATACTCGATTTGCATCGTGAAGAGCCTGCTATTTTTTTTTTCTTTTCGTTTATTTAAGAACAATATATCTCTTCACATAAGCCGGAATAAAGTCAATAGACTTTTTACAGTCCAAACATTCCCACAAAGTTTTCCCTCACCATCATTTAGACATTCAACTACATCATTCAACGTGGGAATAATACCGTGTATATGTGAAAACATTTGTACATATATATCAACTAATCTCAGTGTCGTTCTATATTTCAAGACATTTTTGAGACAAGGGAACATTTACGAAAGTATGAATGAAATTCCCAGAGGGAAATAAAAAATAAAATAAAATGAAATAAAATTATGAATTAGATAGGATTGTAATAGTATGTTTGCCGCCGTAGGGACTTTTGTTATACAATGAATTGTCTCTTAGAATAAAGTTAAATGCCGACAATCGAGAGTGGTCGTAATATTAAATATATTTTTATTAATATCTATCTAGCTTGTGCGGGGTCGAATCATCTATTATAAGGAAAATTCATGCTTTAATCTTCAACACATTGAGTGTCGCGATCTTTTGACATTAATCAATTATTTTTCACTAAGAAAAAAAAATAGAAATTAACTGTCATTAATCCTAGTTACTGTAAGTTAATATATATATAAATATTACTACTTTGTAGCAAGTAAAATAATAAAATATTAGAATTACTTCATCATTACTTATTCGATTGGTGAATTCGCACCAATGTCTTGACGGTCGATTTAGCTTGAGAGGGTCGATGTAAAAAATAAAATAAAAAGGAAATGTAAAAAACATTTATCGTGAATAGGTAGACGTAGGATTTGTGTATATGTGAAAGAGTGGCTTGGGAGCCACTTGTTGCGCAGTCCACAACGATATAGACTTCCTGCTGGTTGTGCCTTGCGGGACATTTCGCTGCTTCAACGACTTTGAATACCTTTTTGGCAATGAACCAACTTGGTGATGGATCAAACCAATGACTAATCGTACTTTTTTTTTTCTATTTTTAATTCATCTAATCGATGGATCCATGAAAGCAACATTTAAGCTTGAACCACATCTTTACAATCCTCCCCTAAATAATTTTTCAAGAGAATGAAAAAGTCGAGAATTGTGTGAACTAATATATTAAATTTCATTAAAATTTTTACATATATTTTTTTGCATTGAATAATATTTGCTTTTGTGTAGAGATGATTGGGAGGGAAAATTATTCGAACGATTGATAGCAGACCCGCAGGTTTAATATAATAATACATTAGTTAGTAATTGGCGTGAGGAAAATGAAAGATAAATTGTGGTAGGGTCAAATAGTAATAATTCCTGTCTATTTACTGACACTTATTAGCTTGATTTAATTTAATTTTGAGTTTAATTATGTGTCTCATGGTACAATATGTGTGTATAAACCATTTGTTTCTTTGATAAGCATACACATATAAATGACACACAGTTTGAAAAGTGATACTCATCGAAGGGGTGAATAAAATGTGCTTGTCATCTCTCAGTTACACTCTGATATAAACCAACAGTCAAAGTACTTGAATAGTTCTCAGAATTCTGTTACTCTTAGAGTTTAGTTGCTTTGTAAAAAAAAAAAAAAAATATAAAATTAATGGAAAATATCTCATGAAAAATGCATCGATCACCCATTAAAGTTTTATAATTCACTGAATTTTCAAGATTTTGCTAGATGTATAAATGGTGAGAAATTTTTGTCAACTAGTTGACACACAGAAATCGATCATGAACAGTGGGTTGGATATCAATGACCCCGCAGGCAATCTAAGAGTTATCGATATCCATGAATATTTTTTTTTCCTATATAAATATATTATTCAACTATTATATACATTCCAATTGAATATATCGATTCGTGATTAGTCAGACGATATATTTCAAGCACATAAGTACATTTCGTGAAAAGAATAATATTATTTGAATCTTGAAAAATATAAAAATACTTTTTATAATTCAGAATATCATACATATATATTTATTTATGACAATCGAATTGTAATATTGCAAATGTTCATAGCAGAAGTGTTTGTTGAACATATGTTGGCGATTCATCAGACCCTTCTTGTTCAACATGTCGCAATATTATAACACCTCAAAAATACATATCTGTTATGATAATATCAAAAATAATTTTTCTTAATAATATTTTTCTTTTATTTTTTTTTCTATTTAATTTCCAACAACTTTTAACAATTTATCAATATCAAATACTATTTACAAAGTAACGGCAGACAATGAAAAATATATAAAAAGTCTCCAAAAGTGATGAACGAAAAGAATATTTTTATATCCAAATATATTTAGATCTTGTGGCAAGATTTTGCGATCGTTGTAGCAGGGTGTGAATTAAGCGTATTGCGCCTATTAAATCAATTACTGATGGTTAACGAATGAGGTGTTTCGTACCCTCTGTCTGTTGGCCAACGGTTGCTTTTGTTAGATATACATATTATTATAAATATCTAGATTGTAGACAATAGAATAGAATGCAACAAATTAAATAACCTTCGTTCGATATAAAAATATGAATATAATTCAGTTAGACATATTTAATGCGTTGCAATGAATGAGATGAAATCTTTATCGACGACATTCAGCAAACTTTAGTGATCCATCTCAAATGCCATGTTGGATCTTTATGTATATTTATACATGTATAGTGACTGCTGCGGGATCTCTCGCAATGCCATTGCTATCCCGTTATATACATACCTGTCTCTATCGATCAACAACTCCATGACGTGACATTGAACTCACGCGTGCACATGATGCAGACATATACAGACTTTAATTCAATGTATCATCCAAGCAAACGATTAATTTTGTCACTGTATAATTGAATTATAAATTATTACAAAGAGACCATTAGTTTGAAGTGAGTGTAAAAATTTCTGTAGTAGTTAACAGTTTAAATTATATTTATCATCGTTACCATATTGCGAAAATTTTTTTTTCAATAAAATTGAGCGGGAATGTGCGTGTAATTGTTGATGTTAAAAAGTGATAATGAGTTTGATATCAATAGCGCATCCTGCAATAAAGGGACGTGAGGGTTTTATCACAATAGTTGATCAACAGATGGAGGTGGCACACGTATGAATTAAATTTTTATAACATTCCTGCAGTGCTCCACCTTTTTATAACACTTGCGCATAAAAGAGTATGTGTATATTTGTGTATATTTTAGGGATTAATTCAAAGGGGTGAGCGTATTAATAAATAATTCACTCTGATGCATTTATAATCAGTTGGAAAAAAATATTTTTAATAATATTTTATTTAACAGTTGGAGATAATTTTTCTTTTTCTTATTGTCACAACAAATTTTTTCTAATTTAATCCTCGCAACTTGAACACAATCCTAATCTGTAATTTGTTTTTTTTTTCTTTCAATGCATGCGAGTCTCCGCGATAAATTCTCTATATTGTTAGTTATACTCTTTCATTTTTTCGTCGTAAAGGTAAACCATCGGCGAGTATATACCATAACCTTATTATTCCAAATGACTGGTCTCAAGCCAAAGAAATTTGCTGGACACATAGTTGAATAATATATAAATAGCGATGAGTATTTTTCGCACACAGCATAAGCAAAACGGGCGAACAAACAACAAACGATAAAAGCCGCTTCAATGCTAAACTGTAAATACACATATATATGCACATGTATACATAAGGAGCATCCACTTCCGGCGATTTTTCTCTCTCTCCGCAGCCGCGTGAAATCCGCTTCGCGAAGCTATTTTTCAAGGGTAGGAAATTTTATTTTTCTTCCTGGTAAATTTTTTCTCCTTTATATACACATATATATAAAGCCATCAGATTTTTCATCGCCATTCTAAAACTACCCTCTAAAGAAAAGTCGAAGAAAGACCGGTTGGAGGTAATTACGATAAATATTTACCCAGCCGTTACAACCCTTCTTCAAAATTGTATGCATAATACAAAATTTTTCCTTATACATATTCATTCTTCAACTTTATGTACATATATATATATACACACTGTCCACTTATATTATATACAGTGGACAGTCGCAGTCGTGCGAGATTAACCAGATGAAAATAAGTGTGTGTGGTTGTAAACTGAGGATAAGAAAAATAAAAAGAAACCAGTAGTAGAGCGGTAGTATAGGTATTTAGTTCGGTCGAAAAATCGGATTGTTGAAGCAAATAACCCGTCAACAATATACATATATAAACTAATCTTTAACCTCTAATGGTCGCGTCGTTTTGGTTTCATTGTCGGCTGAGAGCAGATCCCAAATCCTATAAATATTTTTCCTAATATTTTTGAAAACACTGCCTTGCATGGATGAATGGGTGCAGGGCATCAGCAGGTGGAGAGAATTATACGATGAGGAATAATAGAAGAAAATAAAAATGAGAGATATGGAAAGAGTGAGAGGGGAATAAGTGAATATGTTGCTGTAATATGTTATAGAGAAGAGAGTGAATATATGTATAGTGGGGTTATAAACGAGAGCGGCGAGCCTTTGAGAATATGGTCGCGTTATATGTCAGAGAAATCCTTTGGTGTGTATGTCACGTTCATCTTAGAATATCACTCTTCCTTTGCTTTGATTGTTATCCTCTTTTGCTTTTATTTAATTCAGAGGGAATATCCACTGGGTATATTAATTATATCGACAGGATTTTTTATTATCTAATATTTGTATACCCTTTGTTTGTAATCTGTACAATTAAAACAACGTTAATATTTTTTCAATGATTATTATGTATTCAAGTCATCTGAAAAATTCCAAAGAAAATCAATGGATTTTATAAATGCATAAATTTTTATTTTAAAACAAAAATCGGATGAATGAATGGCGGAATGAATGAATGTAGACACGATGAGATAACGAAAAAAAAAAATGTAATGAATCTTTAAGGATTTCTTTTTTTTGTAAACAATTCATTTATCATTGTGAAAAAAAAAAAAAATTATGTGTGACACAAGACGAAAGGGGAAAATAGATTAATATCTCTTCGAAAATATTTTTTCTATACTTGGTTTTTAGTATATAGAAATAAACGTTGGTGGAATAAAGAGAATATATAAATGAGAGAAAATACCTGTCGAATCAACTCGATGTTGATGGGTCATCATCGTCTTATCTTGTCTTTTAGCGTCTGCCACAAGATTTCCATCCCAAGACGATCCCTTCGGACTTTTTGGCATATCCCTCCAACTCGCTTTATCACGGTCTAATGAGCAATTGGGCGGCTATACAAGGTGTATATACGTACTTACATTGAAGCCAGTGACATATCGGTGTGCCGCGGTGGTGAGAATGAGAGCGTTATTCAGGACATATAAGAGGATAGAATAAGAGAGCAAGAAAGAATATACGAAGACACCCAACACGTGAGTGTGTGGAAAGATATATTCCAGGGCCTCAAAGGCACCGCCATTGAGTGACGTATCATCGAACTGGTTCCTTGGAATGGAATATATTCAACATCTTCACTTGTCTTCTACCTATTAGTAAGAGCCATCACAATCCACTAATGACCATCATCTTAACTCCCTCTTCCTATCAACGGATTTAAATTTAAATCTCACTTTTTCATGTCTCACACATTGAAACTATGGCCATGTCGCAACATTCCTATCTAATGACACAGTTTTATGAAACATTTTAATATTATTAGTAAAAGTCAAATAGTATTAAAAAATTATCACTTTTCGATAAATTTTTAAATTAATTTATAAATATTATTTGATAATTCAAAGTAAAAGTATGATTATTGATATGATCAAGTGCTGTTGTTGTTGTTGTTGTTTGTTGTGTGGATATAAATAGTTGAAATTCAAATGTAGCGTGCTAAAGGGAGAGGGAATTCAACCCCCCGCGTAGTTGGTAAAAGGGTTTACGGTTCGTCAGTCGTGGGCATATATATACATATACTCGGCGGGCGTCATTCCTTCCACGTGAGTGTCCAGCTGGTATATCAGAATATGCAATCACACGGAGGATTAAAAAGGAGAAAGAAGGAGAAGGATATAAGAGATGAAGAAGGGATTGAGCGTGAGAAGAGAAGAGGCTTGAAAGGTGGGCCAAACACACACTTAATACACACACGCAAACGTATTTTTGTACGTGTCTTTATTTTCTTCGTCGACTCGGCGCGATCTTGTCCATGGATTATCCTCTGTCTTGCAACCATCAACATTCATATTATTTCTTTAATACATTTTTTTATATGATTCCAAAATATTTTTCATCCAGAGGAAAAAAAATGTTTAGCATCATATTTTTTATTGTTTTGGCAGAGGAATGTCTTAGGATTTTGAATGGGATGTATATATCCTTCGAGAAATGTACGTATATATATATATATACATATAATATATGTATATATAGTGTGTTTAATTCGATTTGGATGGGCTCATGACATCTTGATCCAATCCGATTAGAATATTTCTCCAATCGTATTCGTTGACGTTTTCTTTTATTTATTTTATCTCTTTTATTTCTCTTTCTTTCATTCCTTTTTTTTTATTTCTTGCATATCCGTCGCATCATCCTTAAAGAAAGATCTATCAGTCACGCTCAGAGTATGTGTGCCAACGATCGAGATTTGAAGTTTATATATTTTTGTTCACTGGCCTTTTTCATTTTAATACACTTCATATTTTATTCTTTTAATTTTTTTTTTCACTTCTCACAGATGTATATACATCAGATCTACATATTTAAATATCTTTGTAGTCACTTTTATCAACATGTATACATATTAATCTTGATATATTATATATCAGTTAATGGATTTATCGATCGGGATCCATCGTCTGTACATATATAAAATAATATGTCGTGAAGTGATCTTTGTGGCACGTGTACACCATCATCGCAAGAGTGATCATATGAATGAAAAGAGATGAAGTGAAAAAAGAAAGAAGAAAATCTTCCACTTATATAAATATATACACATATCTGCAGTACACATATATATAGGTACTCACTTTCTTTCTTTTAATAAATTTAACATTAATTTTTTTCTTCTATCTATTCAAGCAATAGAATTACAAAAAAAAAAATTGATCTGTCATACAACTAATAGTGTAGGTGATGTATGTGTAGCTGTCGATTGTACTTTAATTCTAAGAACACGCGTGTGGATGTGTCAAGTCATTGGACACGATTGTGAAGGATTACATTTATATATATATAAATTTGTTTTATTTTTTTTCCTGGGCGTCACGTTGTCGGTGTGAATGTACATATATACACATGTATACAGCTATAAATGCATCAGAGGCAATGGTGGCTTGTAACTTGGATTGTTGATAAAACAGATAAACGTTTCTCTGGTGATGTTTGTGAGTCGGTTGTCCACTGCTTGAAAGCCGCGGGGAGAATGACCGGGCGGACACCTGGACGTCCCATGAAGAAGTATATGGCATTGGTATTTGCCATCGACAAACCCAGCAAAGCGAGAGAGAATTAAAGACGTATAAAAAAGTAACAGAAACCAAATATAATAAGACTGATATATCAGTGTAGGTATATATAAATGTAGGGAGTTAGGAGATCGATTATTGGCCTCTGATGATCTTTAAGATCATCTCTTGGGTATATAAACGTGCATATAGAGTCTTGTGGCCACTTCCTCATTTCACTTTGGATCATTCAGTGATTTATGTAACACTGGATATTTCGTTTATTGCTGAGTAATTTCAGACAAATTCCATAGCGATAATTTTTTCTTTTTTTTTTTCTCCATTGTTGTCATTGGTGATTGATTATTTTTTAATCCTGTAAACATGTTTAGCATGAGGATAGATATTAATTGATGTGCGAAAAAAAAATTATTTATAAACATTGGTTTGAAATTTGTTATTTCGATGAGGAAGAATTTATTTCAATTATTAGTATTTTGGATTATAGTTAATTTTTCATATTGATGGCAACTGGTATTACGCTCGTAGGATTATTTACAATTCTATTGGGTTATTTTGTTTAGCGATGTAATATAAAGCCGGATGAGTGACGAAAGAATCAATGTTTATTCACATTGACCATATTCTCATGAATACAATAATATATATTTTATTTTCTATATTCATAAAAATTATATTGAAGATTTTTCTTTAGTTATATACATATGTATATGTGTGTATATTTATACTTTTATTTTCCTATGCATTTGGGTTGTTGGTGGTTCGCCTTCTATTCCTTGTGCAAAAATAAGGGAATGAATGGGGGACCCCATCAAAGGCATTGCAACAGCAGGACCCACGCAGCGAGAAATGTCGTTTGGAAAAATCATTGAAACGTAAAGCGTCACGATATATACCTGCTAAAATTCGTGGGAAATGTATATATATATATATGTTTATTTATTTCAATACATCAGTGAATTCAATAATATCATTTTGAATTTGTGCATATTACAATTATAGGTCCTAAAATAATATTTTTATTTATTACAAAGAAAATTTTATTTTTTATGTATAAATCATGTGCCAAAGCCCAGGTGAAAAATCAATAGAAACACATGTGTTTATATAATCTAATATTGAATTAGTAAAATTAAAAAAAAAAAAATTTTTTTTACAAGTGTATTTATAATAACAAAAATTAATTTTCTTGCTCGGAATTTTTTATTCGAGTTTTATACATACAAAAAAAAGTATTATAAATATTTCTATATTGCGTGTATGTTTGCACTTTCAATCAATGTGAAAAAGTGAAGAAGTAAAATAAATTAATTAAACAATTTTAAAAAATATTTTCCCCCCTTAAAAATTATCTAATAATATTTTTTGCTGTCCTTCGCTAGTGAATTATTTTAAACAAATATAATCAATCGAAGAAATTATCCCGCGAATAAAGTATTTAAAATGAACATAAGACGAAAATATAAATACATATACTTATATTAAACAAGTAATGTCCGAGTTGCATTAAATAAAGTCACAACTTGGACAGCGGGTGGCCTGACAGGATATATGTCCACTGATGTATCCACATAATTCTCATTCTCATTTTTACACTTATGAAACATATATATATAAGTATAGAGACACATATATGTGCTTGGGTACCAACTCGACTTGACGGGATCAAAAGAGGATCATTCTATTGTTGGTGACGCGCGAGGTAGAGAAAGAGGCGTGGGATCACATAGACGGCGGCATCTTTCATCCAATGGGTACAACCCCCGCGTGCGCTCTTTGCCTACAACTCTCAATGCCTCTAAAAACATATAGATATATGTATATAGCTATATGTTTATACATATACGTATCCGTACATATACATATATATTTGTGCGTCTCTTGGAATATTTCTTTGGTTTTTATCTTTCGCCGAGGAAGCCAAAGAGCCATCATCATCATGAAACGATCATTGTTGTGTCGACACCCCATCGGTGACGATGCCAACACATCCCTTATAACAATTTGCTACTGGAGCTGACGCAAAAAAAAAATAAGTGGAAAAGGGAAAATTGAATGAAAGGAGAGAATGAAAAAGAAAATAAATAAAGAAACAAGAGAAATTTTTTTCGGTAAAACGGAGGAGTGGAAATATTATTGACAGAGTGAGAAAATTTTTATATGTATCTCGACTACCTAATGTATGAAAGGTATTTATGTGTATAGGACTGATGTAGAGCATATATATTTATATACATATTTATGGATATATGTTTAGTTGAATGGCCTACATGAGTGAATGCCTCTATATATGAGTTGAGGTGTCAAACGCGCCGACACCTGATCGCTCAATGTCCGTTCTCTTTTATAAATATAATGAATATATGTACATGTATATATGTGTGTATGTATATATATGTATTCTTGTTCTTGTTCTTGACTTTAAACCCTGCAGCGTTGGCACTGCATGACGTGTGTGTTTATTTCGTATGGACAGGCAGGACAAGTGGCACTGACTGTTGCTTTATGTATATGTGACTTATGTATATATAACAGCATTAAGTATATATCTATATAAAAAATAGAATGTGTTAATATGAGTTCACATTTTGATTTGAAAGTTTCAGTTGGCTGTTTTTTTGTCTCTTTGATATTTATTATCGATTCAATTAATTAGAAATTTTTTTTTGTTCTTGTTTAAAAGTAAAATTGAAAGTTATAATATTTCGCAATTGTGTGTATAGATTAATAGATATCAGAGAGTGAATTAAAGAATCATCGTCGAGTATATATTATTTGAGAGTTGTTTTATTTTATTTATTTATTTTTTTTGGTACTCTTTTAACTACCTGAAACTTTAAACAATGATCTCTCACAGTGGGTAAAGTTTTTTTCCAAGTTTTTTTATTTTATTTTCATTTGATTCATTAATTATCTCGTTTACACGCATCATTGCCTGTTTGTGTTGCTTAGATAGACAGTTAGGACTGATGGAAAAAGTGTCATGTTTTTACATTCACTAAATAAAAAAATAAAAACAAAAATAAATTTATCATTTATTATAAATACGTGTATATATAATACACAGACACGAATATGTTTGACCCTTCACGTCGCGATCCAATCGACTGATGAAGATTAAAAGTTTAGTTTTAAAATATCTCATAATGGTCATCAACGCTTTGAGTATATAATCGATCATTTTTAGTAGACATCTTCCATTTCGCACATTTTTTTTTTTTTTTTTTTTTGAGAAAAAAATAAATAAATAAGTATAAATAAATAAACGAATGATTTATTAATTGTATAAGATAATTCGAGAGATCCCACGTTAAGTAATAATATTTATTCGATACTGCATATATGAATATTTAAAACACCATCAGATTGTTGAGAAAAAAATAATAAAGACAAAATTGCTTATCACTATACTTGATCAAATGTATAAGCATTAAAATATAAAAAAAAAATAAAAAAACATCGGTTAAATAACACTTTAATCTTTCATATAGCAATATTGAACTCTTCAATTTATTAACTCTCTGATAAATAGATTAATTCTAAAGATAATATTCTTTTAACACACATATGGATAGATAATATACGCAGTTGGTTTTAGCTTCCATTGTACAATTCAATTTGTTATAATAGCATAATGTTCAGGTATTTATTGATAGACGAAACACGCATATTAATACACACATATAAATGTTGCTTGGTCTATTCGTGTATATGTAGAAATACATTGGATAAATATATATGTGTATAATATTAAACATATACCATACATACTATGTCTGTCTGAGGTGTGGAAACAAAGGAAGCGGCTTTATTTAACGCCGCCACGGGCACACAGGGATGAGGAATCCATTTAGTGGACAAAGCATGCTTTTGGGGCCTCATTTTTCTCTCCCTCTCTCTATCTCTTTATATTCCAGTATATATAATAAATAAACGCTTATGTCTTTTTAAATATATTCTCCTTTTGTTTGACGAGCACTACAAATGATTGAATAGAACAAATGCTCTTTGATTTAGCCTAATTTACACCATTATCATAATATATAAATAATAATTTTTTATTTTTTCATATATTATTTATTATATATCTTTTTATTCAATTATAATTTAATATTACTATTTCATTGTTGTTTTATTAGTTAGAGTAATATTAATATTTCAATAATAATGATAATGAATATTTAATTTATATGATTATATTTATTAATAATTAATAATAAGATTTTTAAATATTGAATTTATTAGAGATTGTATTTATCTATATTATAGTTTAATTTTTATTTTGGTATTGTTAACCAGGTTTCAATCGTATTTTTTACGCGTACCTGAATTAAAAAAAAAAGAATTTATATATATAAATAAAAAAAAATATTTTTGGTCGTTCATAGTATAGTTGTGTGGTAACTTGATCGACTTATCAATAACCATGTAATTATAGTACTAAAGAGTTGGTAGGGCTCAAAACAAGCCATAATAAGGACGTGGGCGTCTTTCCCACGAGGTAACTTTATATCCCTGTCGTGCGTGCGCCGTCGTCGTCCGGTCGTGTATACGTCTTTCAGTCTTTTTGGACGTGGTAGAAACCATAAATATAAGTATATACGTATATGTACTATGCATTAGTGAACCAGAAGTTTTGATTGAAGATTGAGGGAGGAGAACTGCACGAATTTCATTCCTCCACATACATATGATCTCTCCAACTTCATAACCGCTCTCTTGCAGGATATGTATACACATGTAGACATTGAACTAACCTACGGCAGCAGCAGTAGTTTCGATTCTATTCAAGCTTCGCCATACCCACTTTGTTTTCATCCTGTTGTTTTGCCGCCCCCGGCCCATTGTTGGCGAATTAATTTATTACGAACCAATTATTCGTGCGTTACCGTTTGTTCCCATTTACGTATTGGATTTAATATGCGATATTCAAGTTTACCATACGTCCTACAACACTGCAATTGAGTTATTAAATATTTGTGTTTATATACGTGACCTTGAAAATCAAATATTGATGATGGGAAGAAAATTGAATAATAATGATGGTGAAATAAATTCAATTTGGAAATTACAATTGCAGATATACTACATAAAAATTCATACAAATATTTTTGTGGAATATTCAATTGTTGAATTAATCGAATCAAGAGAAAATTATACATGTTCTCTTGATTGAAAAAAATAATAGATAATTATACATTTGAATATAATGGGGGAAAAAAAATGAAGGAAAGAATTCAGTCAAGAAATTTTTCTATACAAATTAAATAAAAAAGTGAAACATTCAGTTACACAGTTCGATAGTTTAATCACGCAAAACCTCGAATGACAAGCAACATGTATATGAAAGCGTCGTTTTGATATATATATATGTATATCCATATGATGGAGAAACGAAGACAAAATATTATACCGATGAAGAATCGCGCCGAACGTTGCGCGAACATTCGCGGCACATCAAAGATGTTAATGCTCGTGCGTTCTTTGCTCTTTTCCCCCACTTTCATTCCGTTATATATTTTTTGCTCTTTTTATTTCTTTATCTTTTTTTTTTTGTCTCCCATCACGTATTACTATAGATGTCTGTTGTAACTTCATTCCCACTTTGGTCGCTCATTTCTTTTTAACTATATCCTATATAAGTATATGTATATACACATATAAAGTACATACATACGTATACATATCAACATAGCCAATACATATATTCTATGTACATTGAATTATTCCTCGTTAAAAATCATTGTCGTGAGCAAATAAATTTGAGCTATTTTATTCATTATATATTTTTAAAAGAGAATTAAAAAACAGTGCACATATGTTTATTCGCTGACTATATAGACGGTCGAAGACGTAAATAATTTTAACGTGAAACATATTATATATATACATATATTGGTGTAGATTATTATTTTATTTTTATTTTATTCCTCCAATAAATCCGTTTGCAATTAGCGCGAACAGCACGCGATATACATACATACGCACTTCATTGGATCTAAGGATAAATGACGTCATAAGGAACAGAACTTGACGACCGCCCGCAGCGAGGGTGCATCAGGACATTGTGCGACGATATCCTCAGTTTGCTGCACCACCATCGCCACCTTCTCTTTCTTAATTTTATGTTTATTTTTTATATTTCTTCTTTTAATTTTGCCTCATATGTTCGCGAGTATACATATAAAGGTATATATCTATGTACATAGCCGGTGCCGCCCTTAATAAATATCCTGCGGGTATATATACGGGCTGAAGCATGATCTACAGACCCTGTGTGAGCGTGTATATATATATATATGCATATAAATACTGTAATGGAGATATCGACTTCATGGAGACTCGCGCGAACGTTATGCAAATAAGATTCGGTTTCCCCCCTTTTTTTTTATACATGACGTATAATTGGAATCGTAATATTAGACGAATGATAATGTTCGAGACAATATATATACCCATATAAACATCATGTATATATGTGTATATGTGACCATACAATATTATAAATTTGATTAGTCAATTTTATATGGTGTTTTAATCACTTTAAATTAAGATTATTATCTGATGAGAAATGGAAAAAATTTCGTTTAACCTTTTTATTTCTTAATAGATATTTATATTATTATATTGATACAGTAGCGAGGTTAATTAATTTTTTAAATGATAAAATTACAGACGATTGCAATCGCGTGTCTAAGTGTATCGTGACGAATCATGCAATGACTCGATAATTTTTTTTAATTATACCTATATGCTTACATATAAATATAGATTTTTAACAGACCCTTATTTCATTTACGTTTTAATAATGCATAATACAATAATGCTGAGTGGTAGGATATGCTTAAGTATCATTGACGAGCGTGTTGAAAAATTATTAAAATACATTAATTAATAAGTTTTTAATTTTCAATTCGGGATTTTTGTTTTATTAAATCGCGTCAGGTGTTGGATCCCGCACTGTATTATTCAAAAGCTGTAATTTATATATTATTTAATATATAAATACATAAGGTATAGATTATTTATTTCATAAATTGTTCAACTGAATATTGTTATGGGTGTATCTGTTTTTTTTTTTTGTTTAGTTATCGAAGAATCCGTATGTACAATCGATATGTATTTTTACAAAAACGAGCACGCGACAAACGAAAAATTCTTATTTAATATTGGTTTCTCTTTGTGAGCGCGCACTACTACACACATTTTCCGTATATACATATAGTATACACACATACATGTACATATGTATAATAGCCGTAAGGGATTAGTGTGCGGCATGCTCTGTGTGGTGCATATTTCGTGCCTTAGGCACGTTTTCGACGTTGACTATTTTGATAACGCCGACGTTCACCGTCGCGCGCTTTAGCTCAGCCGCTCTTCTCGTTGTCATTCGCGTAGTCGTTTTAGGATTTTTCTCTGGCAATGGCGGCAAAATATTTCTTTGTATATACGTATACATTGACAAATAGAATACAATATAATACAAAGAGTTGGGCACACGCTGAACGTTATTGTTGCACGACTACTAGCTAATATTGAGATTTACATAATTAGATTTCTATTATTTTTTCAGCTTCCCCATTTGTCATCAGAGATTTTTTTTTTTTCATAACACGTGCGTAGGAAAAATATAGTAGATGTAGGTATGTACCTACTACTAGTTTATATACACAAAGTCGTTTGAAGATGCCGTTTTCAATATTATTTATTAGAAAAAGAAAATAGTTTTTTCTCTTCTTTTTTTTTTTATCGATATAAAAAATAATATTTATTGAAGCACGTACTTCATCATGTTCACTGAAAAAAAAATTTTATATCACGATATATACTCACATGTGTGTATGTATATATATTTATTTCATACTTTGATAAACTGTATATAGTTATATACATATATATTCCTGGTAAGGGTAGTAATGTATCCCTCATTGAGAATTTACTCGCGTGTTGCGAGGGAGAGAGGTCCTTCTATTTCACGTGCCCAAGTGCTTTATAAAACATCAGCATATTGAACTTTATAGTTACTTTATATATAATAGTATATCTCTAGAATGCAACATGTATATTTAGTTGAGACTCTTCAGGATCCTCAGCGTGAATTGTCCCTGTGCGCGTGCCTGCCAATGTACGGAAACGGAAGCCACCTCTCGACAACGCGCGGGATGAATAAAAACACCATGACAATATGTACTTGTAATATGCTACATATCTTTATCAACCGATTACCTTCAACAATAAGTTGGATGGATTTTATTTACATAGATCAGATGCTTCGAAAATTATTAGCAAAATTTTCAATGTGGTTTCAAGTCATTATTATATAACTGATCGTTATTAATTTATTAAAATTATATCTTGTATTGGTTTTATATAAGTATTTTGTATAAGTTTGCTCTGAAATTTTCGTGACAACAAAAGCGTGAGATCGATTGGGTAATACGTTGCTAAATATATATTTTTTTGGTGATTATATATACATACATATATTCCGATGTTATAAAATCAATGGTAACAATTTTATTTTCCTCTTCGTCTCTTTGTATACCATCTGAACAATTAATAATGCGGATAATCTTTGGCGTTACATTTCATGACTGACGAGTGTGCACTATATACATATATTTTCCTGTATTCTACCCCCCTCGATCTATTTTTGAGTAATCCCTTACGTAAACCAACAAACAGTGACAGCTGTTGACGTTGCGGTGTGTGTATCCTCTTACGAATTAGCTAACTGTTACAACCAGTTTCAATGGAATAATCCAACTCGGAGATATAGAAACTCATTTTCTGTTTTCGATTCTTCCAACTTCTCTTTATGCATTGCCAATTTGTACAGTTATTTATTTATTGAAAATAATAATATAAAACTGTCCAAGTAATACTTTTATAAGTATATTTATTCTACACATGGGAAAAAATATATTATATATTTGTAAGATGTATTTTATTATTGAAAATTACGTAAATGTTCAATATGACATAAAATCCTGTTGGTTCTATTGAAGAAAAAATAAAGTAAAGAAGCCGCAATAGCCAGTGAGTCAAGAGGGGCGAAGCACTTACCACTTCTTTCTATATTCAACCACAATCGCAAATCGTTTAAGCCACAAAACGCTCGATCGATCGCAAACTAGTCTAAATCCCATTGAAGTCTTTGCTGTGCCGAAGATGGAAGTAAAAAAAAAATGAAAATAAGACGACGAAGGACAAAATATGTATAATAACATTGGAAGTATATTGATCGCGATGAAGCATACGATGAAAGCGGTAAAAGTGTAGTAGAG
>JAQQBR010000004.1:3797077-3839044 GCA_030347285.1 Microctonus hyperodae
TCATATTCATATATATAATATATATATATTTTTGTTAATATATTATGCAGCGAGGCGGCATCAAGACGTTATCCAATGACAATATATTATTACTCGGTGTCCTTCTTTTATCTCATGCCATAAATGCGTGGCAAAGACCCCCCTCTTGCTTAAAGTATATGGCCGCGGATTAACTGCGCGCGGCTGTGTCCCGCAACGTTTAATTCGATCGGAAAACCAGACGCGACCATTCGAGAAATATCAAAGAACATGAATAAATATGTATGTACGTAAATAAGTATGTAGAGTATATGTATATAGTTTACTACGAATATTGCAAATAAATTTAAATCAAATATGTATCGATATTAAAATATATGTACAGACGGTTTTGTGTATTATTTTTTATTTCAAGTGCTGTGAGATGCAGATAATATAAAACGAGAGATATCATATGAATGTGGAGCAAAGATAGCGATCGAGATTGAATGAATGAAAATAAAAAAAAAAATATTCACTCGCATGCAGGACTTGAAAAGAGCAGCGGCAAAAATTGCTCTTGGGAATAAGATATATTCAATGTGGCTTATTGTGTTTGCTATTATGTTTTTGATGGTACATTATACCTGCAATTTAAACACTTATCATCACATCCGATCGTACATCTTAATGGCTCGTCATACTTATGGAAAAAAATATATTTCAGCGGTAATAAATTGTATGTAATGCGCTCGATGTTTATTAATTTTGTGGTTTTATTTTATTTTTTTATTTATTTAGTTTTTTAATTAATAGATTTTTTTATGTAATGTTACATTCGGATTTTTTCGAGTTTAAGGCAGTAAGAAATTGTGTAGTTTTTTTTTTGTTTGTTTTCTCACGCTTTTGTTGGATTAGTGAAGAATCCTCGCGACTATAAAGTGTAATTTTGTGTGAAATGTATTGTTGCGCATTTTTTTTTTATTTGTGCTCACTGTATAGATACATATAAAGATGAATAATAAGAAAGCACGCTGGGGTAGACTAACAATTTGAAAAATAAGATGTGTATACGATTGCAATCGAATCCCATAAGGTCGAATTGACCAATGTCCATTCGAGACCCATTACGCGCACTGTGGGTAGTCTTTCATTTATAAATATATATACATGTTATACATACATATTTTTTTTCTTTTAATGAAATCCGATAGCAAATGATTTTTACCGATAAACTCAGTTTCTTTAACAATATAATAATGCATGAAAAACTTTTCTTCCCCGATTCTTTCATCAGATCTATTATTTATATTTTTTTTATTCTTATATATTCTCTGCAATTGAAAAAAATTCGCTTCAGTAATTTTCATCACGTATTATATTGAAACAAAATTTGTCAATAAATCATATCCATGCAGAGCAGATTTTCCGATCTATAATTTAATATAAATATTCATATAGCTGCGTAATTACAAAAAATAATTATTCATTCATAAAATAATATTTTTTTCTTCATGCCAACGTCAAATATAAAAACTAAAAAATATTAAAATTCGGAATAAGTAAATAAAATATGTGGCAAAAATAGATGCATTGATTTGTAAATACAACAGATGTATTTATAAGAACACTTGATATATCAATCTCTGATGGATAAAGAAATTGAAGAGAATACACGTGTGTTTAGTGTTTGATAATTATCTTGATTTTAATAAGTGAATCGCAGATATATAAGTGAATGTTCCTATTTATATAGATAAATACAGTGAAGTAATGGGGCCGAAAGAGTGACGAGGAGATAACGCGCGGTGATAGGGCACACGTCGCGTTTTAGATTACATTCAGTACATAGTATAGGTTATAGTAGGGCTTTAAATGCTTTAGATATATGTAGATATTCACATTGAGCACGTGCGCGTTCAAAGTCGTCGACTCTACATAACATAAGTGTATTTTAGAACGCGACGCACATGGCCTTTTTATTTCCCCAATAGACTTCCCGTCAATTCTTAATTCTCTTATATATACAAATAACAAATCTCATCGTCAACCAAAAAAAAAAAAAAATAACAGATGAAAAACAAATTTGTTTCAAATTTTTTATTTATAAATACATAAATTGTGAAATTAATTGCCCACAAAAATAACGGGGAGAAAACAAAAAAATAATCCATTAAGTATTTTAAATATGTTAGGAAAAATGTTGATGAACATGGACAGGTGTTTGAGCATATTATACAGAAAAGATATTTTTCAACACGGGTAAGAAATAGCTGAAGAATAATACAAACACACATGACGGGTCGCACTCTGGTATGATACTTTATTACCGACAACATATTAAACGAACACGCGCATTGTAGAAAACAACATGTCATCATCAGGAGAATATATATATAGTGTACGTGCGCGTCTGAAAACAAATCGTAAAGGCACATTTTGTTATTCTGGGCGTGCACAAAACCCGTAAACTATCAAATTTAAATCTAAAGCAACAAAAAGTGTATATAATCGTTGTCATTTGAATGTTAAATTTATTAGAAACAACATACGAAAGCACTGCATGGGCACATTTGTGTATATAACTCAAACTATTTAGTTATATGCCTGAATGAGATAAATGAATTAAATAAAAAGGTGACAAAAAAAAAAATAATTCAGAAAATATATAAATAATGAGATACCCCAAAAATATAATCGACACTTTACGATGTTGTTGGGGCTTTATTCAGCGAATTGCTCGCATTGTCGCATTTTAGTTTACGAGACAGGTTTGATTCTTACATACCTACGTATATATTCACGTATATGTATATTAATATGTCTCGGTTGTGCATCCATACAGCCCGACCAATTACTTCCGGTTGCATGATCGCATTTAACGTTTGTTTCTCTCGTCGTTTATGTGCACGTACTTGTACAATAAAATAAAATGTTCAACGAAATACTTTTTTCTCTACATACACACTTTTACCCTTCAGCACTGATGAAACACACATGCTGAGAGAGTCATCGGCGTGTTAGGGGTGCTTGCGCAGGGGTTCTCGGGTGTCCTCGTTGTGAAAAAGGAAAATAAATAAAATAAAAAAATCCTATGGTTGAATTTATTCTCTACGACTCCGTTGACTCCATTGTTCCTCGATAAAGAAATCTTAAAAGTTTATTTCTGAAGTAAAAAAAAAAACCCAAATCTCATAAAGTATATGGTATATGTAATGGTCCCTTTTTTTTTTCAAAATCTTTCTGTTGAAATTTATAAATCAGTTTATAAATAGTCGCACATTTCTACTTATCTATTCATTTATATTTTTACATGAGAAAATATACATATTTCTGTCCATATTTATGAATGATGATGATGATGAATAAAATGGTGGATGAATCTATCCTTGAGCAAACACAATAAGACAATCCAACAATTATCCAAAGCCCACGAAGCGAATCTAATTCTGGCCAAATCTCAAGCAACTGGCAACAATGCACCAAGTATATATGTAGAAGAATTTATCGTCACGGTTCGTGTATGCCCCGGACGAAACGATTCGCTAATTTGATGAATCTCCACCTACGAGTGACGGCCATTTCGATTCACTCACTGTATACATACACATATATACATGTGTGTATACATATACTTACAATGCAAACATTTATATCCGCGTAATAAAAGAGTATATAAAAAATGTAATATGAAGAGAGTTCATATACAAAATACATGGTACAATACAAATTGAGAGTATTAAAAGACAAGCTGTTTGTTTTAGCGTCAAATATAGTTGACTTATACAAGCATAAATTCTAGACAGGCGCGACCAAACTCGTTCGTTTCATCGTCATTATAGTCGCGTGTGTGGGCGTTAACAAGCGGTATATAGAGAATACAAAGAGAAAGTTATCCACAATGAGTATATAACTAAAGTGTTGAGAATATAATATAAGTATATCAGTACAAGAGCTGCACAAGTAAACTATATACTCACACAGAAGTGCGTATTTAGTATACATGTATACATATACATTTATGGAATACAAATATCTAACTACTAAAAGGGTTTTTTTTTTCGTTGATAATTGTTTCAATGCGTCAAAACCGCACTCGTGTGGTGCTACTACCTTTTTAAAAGGTGCAAGTATATCTGCGGGTAAATACTATACCCTTTTGACTTTGATAGACAGTCGGACGTGTGGACAGCATGAAATTATCTCACCCTAATGCTCGTAATACGTACCTCTTGTTATAATTAAAGATCTTGGATGAATATGTATGTCTATGTATACATATTTCATATGTATATTCAACCGCAAATCATTCTGAATGCCATTTTGTTGGTTTAATATAATATAATAGAATGATGAACAAGAAGTGTGTGGTATATACCTTCATCTATATAGAAATATATGGCCAGGAAACTCGCGGCCATATTGACTATATACATAACCGAATTTCAACGTCTTGTTTTACTTGACACGTGTATCCGTTCTATCATTTAATATTTATTTCATTCATTCAATTCATTTGCCTTTCATCATGTGGGTATTGTTTAAATTCTATATTTATTTTCCCAACTCTCATTAACATTTTCGTGTTTGATGTATTTATTTATCGCAATTTTTTTCTTTTTCTTGAATTATTCATTCAAACCCAACGGGTTTTATATCTTTGTATAGCAATAACATCAATATGTGGGGCTAAAAATAAACTTCAATTGTAGATTATTCACGTCATTAATACAATAATTTGCTACGCTCGAGGGTGGTCATAATCTTCGAATGCTTTTCAAATATTTTTTATTTATTCTTCTGGTCGATTAATGTTTCCTGGTCGCGGGAAAAGCAATATGTAGTGTCGTGTTGTATTAACACCGCTCTCATACATGTAAGATTAACGCGATTATATTGTTGACTATGTGGATGTATTGGATTTTAAGTTCGAAGAGCCGCAGGGTGTTAATGACGATCGATTATCACACACAACCCTAAGAAATGTAAGTTCTCTCTCAACCAACTAGCTCTCTTCAAGTTCTTTTGTGCAGATACCTATTAGTCGCTTTGATGCAACCAAGTCATATTTCAGAGTCATCTCCACTGATGATTCATCTGGCAAGGAACACATCAGATTTTTTTTCCTTCTTCCAAATGACTGAATTGGATTTGTCACGTTTTTGTACATGATATATAATAGTACACTTTATAGTGTATTTGTGACATTTGGAATGCTGTCAGAACTATATCTCACATACAAAACGTATGTCTATTCGTGTGTGTGTGTGTGTGTATGTTCGTCTTTTTTAATTCCGCGTGACGAGTTGAAAAAAAAAAATTATATAGCAAGGATAAAACATGTGAACGAATTATATGTTTCTTGAGTTGTGTCTATCGATGTATAAGAGGATTATTTATTAGTCTTACTTAGATTTATACATATACGTATATATACATATCTGAGATATACAAATGAAAACAAAATGGTGCGTTAGTTTTCATTGTTCCGCTTTCGTTGTCGCTGTCTTTAACACTTAACTCGTATTCTAAATTTTATATATGTTTAAACTTTAAAGCCTAAAAACTTAAGGAGATTAAAAGTTAACCCACAGCGTCGTTGTTGAATTTTTGTTCTTATATACACTTCCGTAGCGACGAAGCTGAGAATCTTTAAAGTAGATTAGAGCCTCCTGTGGTTATACATATGCAGTATAACATTACCCAAGAAGAATAAATTTTTCTGATCCTGTTACATCCTGTCGTAAAATTAAAAATATTTTCATTCCTATAGGATCATAATCGTGGATAATATCCTAGCTGAGGATTCAGCAAAACAAAGTAAAATAATAGTTTTTGCCAAATATAACCGCATATAATTCTTTTTTTTTCATTGCTATCTAAAATTTCAAAAATTATAATTACTTGAGTTAATGATTTATTATTATCATCATTAGAAGTGTTTCAAATATAATCATCAACTGCACAAATCATTATATACCGCGAATATCAAACAATTGTGAAAATAGTTGTTGAATAAAAATTATTCCGAGTGTGTATTTGTTTAGATATAGTAAAGCTCGCGATCAATTCTTGAAATATGTATATTCCTTTGGGTAAAATGTCGAGCATTCATCCTTGGGGGATATTCCATCACAGATCCATCAACATACCACCATGGCCATCAAGATCATAGTCACATATTCTATAGATTGAAAATGATATAATAGTATACAAGTTGCCCTTGCCTACTGTAACGATTCAGTCGACGTAGAGAGACGTCGTATAGTGGATCCACACCTACAGTGGTGTGTGCTATTTGCCCATTGACTTTTAGAACCCGCCTACGGTGCCAATGCCAAAACATATCGTTCACGCTCGTGTCACCTGACCACAATAGACCAAAATTGATAGATGATGGATGAACAAATATACGTCTCGCGAGATATACATATATATTGGTGTGTGTTCGTAAAGTTGTTTTGGAATATACATATTTCCATGTGTTTGCCTTTAAATTTCCATCGTGTGAGCTCATTCTACTTGAGAGATATATTTTTTTGTTTGTTCTCAAATGTCGTACCAAACTTCGACAAACGACAAAACAAAATGTAAAAAATATAACTGGAACGAGAACAAATCTTTATGATGGATGTTAATCCTTCCAACGAAAAAAAAAAATAAAAGGAAAAAGAAAAATATCGTTTTTAAATAAACGTAGAAACAGACAAATTCGAGTGATCGATGTGGATGTTTATTTTTCTTTAGTGTACAAATAATTCAATATACATTATACACTGTCAAAAAAATACTCATCTCAAGCAGAATTAAGCAAACCTATAATATAGAAAATAAATTGTTGCTAAATTAATTTTTTTTGAAATTCAAAGTGATATTGTAAACATTGATTTAATGTAGATTTATATATCTTCGATAATAATAATAATCAATGAAATGTGCACTTGAAGATCGACTGGGGGATAACATTGTTCATACCTTTATACCAGCACTCAAACAAAAATATAAATTCTATCGTTGAATATCTCTCATGAGAATAAATTCATGGTGGGCTGGATGGTCCCAGTGGTTTCGCGCAAATCCCTCAGGATATACGAGTTCAATATTTTGGATTGTAGTACATATGACAACCGCACGCATACATTGGTGATGTTACAGAACTGGTGTTTGCACATATAAATGTATATATAAACCAAAAGGGATATTTTGTATGTAAGAAATAAAAAAATACGTAAATAGAAGCTGGTTCCTAACCATTGTAGCGACATCAAGTCACGGTATAAACGGCGTGGACAGTCATCCTGTGGTGTGTGTTCAATATATGGCATTGATCGAAAATGATTTATCGATTTTGTTGATCAGAAATAATTGATCCACGTGCTCACGCATTTATATTCTTTCAAATCTAGATCAAGAATGCGAATAAAAATATTATTATATTAAACCACATTTTTCTTATTAATTATTACTTTTTTTTTTTTCATTCAATATAGACTTATGGCAATATATATTATCAATAATCAGCATCACATAACTTGCGAATGGCAATACAATTTAGTTGTATTGAATGTATCATAACTGCTGCATGCAACGGTCTTTCACATAGCCATCGTAAATATACAAATAATTTTTCATTTCACATTACGCGACATTCACTAACTATAAAACCGGCTCCAATGAATTGGCTAAAGTGAGTAGGTGAAACATTTATATGCACGAGGGAGAATATGAGTGAACGCCCCATGGCTATAGGCATTAATGTCTTTGGATTTATTACCCAGTCGGGAAATATATAGTATGTATATATACCGTTTGTACATGAAGTCAGTTTAAAATTACGTTTGCTAGTGACTTCTTCAACGTGCGAATTCATTTGTTCTCTTTTTCGAATGCGACAAAGGTTAGTATATATATTTATATATTATATATTGTACGGGTCATGGTATATGTATATAATATATACATATATACCAATTGTGATGTATCGATAAATGAGACAGAGTGCGGTGAAGAAGGGAAGTTCCATCAGGGTACCAGAATTTTTTTTATTTCTTCGTTATATTTCTCGCTGTACTGTGATGTGTATATATAATGTATATATATGTATGCACGGGGCGGGTCCATAAGGTTGTAAATTAAGGTCGACAATTCTATATGAACCAATTCCACCGCGTGGTTATATATATGTGGGGACGATTTATCGACTACATCACAGTCGTTTCATTTTTTTTCTTTATTATTACCCGTTTTTTTTTTTCGTCATTGACACACTCTTCCGCGTTTTGCTTTATCAATTTCATACTTTTTCTCGGCCTTCTTATTGCTATTGTTTATTTTTGGGCAGGAAATTTATTTTTTTTTTACCTGAATTTAAAGTGTGGGACAATGGTTTTTAGTACGAGAAAGAAACCGCGGTTGAAACTACTTTTCTGAAAAAAAAAAAAATAAATATATAATATATATAATAAGGAAATAATGAAATGAATGAAAAAATCATTTTATTCTATGGTGGTGTAAAAAAAAAAATTGAAAGAGAATGAAATTGAGAAAGGGTCAATAATTGAGAATAAATATAAAAAAATGAACATTTTCCTGTAAAAGTATTGAACTGATCGCAGGTATATTTCATAAATTTTATATATATTGGTTTTTACTTTTAGACTTTGCTCTTTATGTTCATTTAATACCTGTTTGTGGGACACCCCATGAAGCTATATTAACCTATGAATCTACAATTGGTACACCCTTCGTTCAATTATATCAATGGGTTATAAAATTGGGGGATTAAATGCGTCTCAAATTCACGTGAAAGTTGAAAAAAATGAACGAAAAAAAATAGCAAAAAAAAATATAATTACGTCCTGATTCGTGGCGAAGCTCGATAAAGCGCACGGATGCAGCTGCATTGACGCAGTCCGGGCAATCCTATGAGATTATATATGATATATAAATGGGGAATATATGTATATATGTATACATACACTCCAGGTAAAATTGAGAGTTGAAAGTATAGAGACGAACGCAGCGCGAGGAAGTACCCCGTGTGGCTGTTGAGCTTTTAACCGGTTACCCGCTTGATTACGCGTAATGATCGATTTGATTTAGAGCAGCAACCCGTATCGCATTACAATATTCTCAGGTACAAACACATATATGTGTAGATGGGAAAGAGCAAATGAGAGAACATATACTTGATTCTCCCGCAATCTGATTTATTGATACTCGATCCCCGACCTCGGATTCGATCCGAGTCGTGGGTTTGGATTTTAATCCTGGCTAGTGGCTCCTACTGCAGTCATGTTGTAATTACAAGGAAGACAAGACCAGACTTATATTTTTTTATTTTTTCAGCCACTGATGTGAGAAAGAAAAAAAAAATATTAGTATATATTTGACTACCCAAGTGGAAATTTATACTGAGATTTGAGTAATATATTTATTCGCATTTTCGAGAAATAATTGGTCCGAAATGTGGCGTCATTTCTTGTCTGAAACTTTACAGAAATAATTTTTTTACGCTAAATTTTGTAAGTTAAAAGTCTTCAGTAGTGTAAAAAAATTTTTTTTCATTTAGAATTCTTATTAATAAATTGATTGAGGACAATAAAATATGAAGGGGCAGAATTCACGAAATAACTGCAAAAAAAAAAATTATAAATACATGTAGGTAGAAATTTTATAGAGAAAAAAAATGAAAAAAAAAAAAATAAACTAAAGCATTTTGTTTGAAAATGAAAAGGGAAGAAATACAAAAGAAAGTTGACGGACACTTGGGTGATCTTGGTTGCTCTCAAAGGCACACACCCTTATGCTATACTGAAAAATTGGAACAATGAACCCTCTGATGATGACAAACGTCTCGTAATATGATACTTTGCCCATATGCTACACAGTAGCAAACCCCATGAATATACATATACACACAATGATAATAAAGATATTCACATATAGATACAGTATATATCTCCATGTATATATAATAATGTTGAACAATTCAGTGGTACCTTGCGTGATCCCAATATAATATAAACATACGAATTACCAACATGACAGTAGAACAAACAACACAAACAAATATCTCAAAATTTAATTTACTCATTCAATAATTTTCAGAATAAAAAAAAATAATGTATGATATGAAAGAATAATAATTAAAAATGATGAATTATATTTATTTCGATAAGTTTGAAATAAAAATAATTGTTTGGAAATTTCTGTTTGTTGAATGACATTATTATTCGATTGGACGCGGTTGTCTCAGTTGGAGTAACAAAAAGAAGGGAAGGTGTGTGGTCATAAGGGGTTGATGGAGAGATCCGGGAAGAGCCGACAGCCATGAAGCAGCTGTGAGCCGCCTATCGTTTCGGAACTGAGAAATATGTAATTATCGATTATGATGGGCCGCTTAAAGAGTCTTCATTTATATTTATACACAGATATATAAATGATATATAAGTATAATATGCTGACCGTTGTAAAATCCCACACCTTTTTTTTTTATTATGAATTAAAGAAACGGTCTTATAATACCAATTCCTATTAATTTAAACGTAAGAAATTCTGACAATTGTTGAAATAAACCGATATAACAATTTTTAAAGCTGGAATATATAGAAATAAGCATCAGTTATACACAAAAATTTTTATTGTTATTGCTTTAGTTGAATGTTAATTGATGCTTTCTAAAGAAACCGGAAATATTTATTCACACAGCATGTGAAAAAGATTTGTGTCCACCTTATAACACAAGATATTATTCTTAAACACCTAATATTGGTTGAATGGAATATAGAAAAAAATATAGAGAGAAAAAGGTAGAAAAAAAGGGTTTTAGCCGCATCCACGCGCAGATGCGAGAGAAAAATACTTTAGGCACGTGAACAAATAATAATTGTCTTGCTTACGAAATACCTTTAACCCCTGTGTGTATGTATATATATATATGTATGTATGTATACATAGCAAAGGAGATCATCTGCTTGCCTAAAGCCAAGTTAACCAAAATGACAGATAGAAAAAAAACATTTGCAGTAAATATCTGAAAACAAACTCTTGGAGATTAGTATCTTTTTTCACAGTACTGGGATGACTGCAAATGACCAAAGTTGACAGGCGTTGACACATATCCGATTTCTTTAAATTAGCAAAATCAATTTATTATTATATATACATTTAATTTTCCACACACGCGCCATATATATATTTGATAATAATTTATATTTAATTCATTAATATTTTTAAATTGATTAATTATCTAAATATTTAATTTCAAGAGGAGTAAAACTGTCGTGAATTTTATCAAATAAACATCAGCTGCATCTGAAAATTGATGGTATACATACACATTTTGAAATACACAAACTGCCATTTGTTAATAAAATGCGCAACCGGTCTCTCTTCTGGCATTTGTCATGATTATAGTCCTTTTAGTCACGGTGATCCAACATTATTCGTATCATCCCATATGTACATTCCGGTAGAACATATATATACATATACATGTCATCATAAAACATGAAAAATAAATACAACGGTATAATATACCTACATGGCTAATATCGATTTCGTTCTTCGGCATCGACTATTCCAAACTGAAATAATATAAATAATTCTTTGCATATATATTTATCATGTTTGCAAATGACATAGAGATTATATTATTGATGCAATTTATGTATACCTATATTATGAATTGAAGGAATGAACGGACGATTGAGTTTAACGTATAACGTGGTATAAAAAAATCTAGAGTAGCCAGAGGGACATTATACGTTTAGGATAATACGTACAAGGGAGATATAAACACATTGTACATGTATGCACACGCTTGACTACCGTTTGCCGCTATTAAAATAAACACTCTATTATACGTCAGCTCGTACCATAATGCGTGGTATTAGTTTGTGGATATGTAATATATATGTATATGTATATTTATAAAAACTTTACTGTGGATAATCCAGAACAATAATAGGGCGAAAGAATGTACACTGTACGTGCATTGTTTGATAGTGCCTTCAGGCTGCATGCCAACTACATAAACATTGGAATATTCAGCCGATTGTGTTATTAATGCTGATAGAATTCTGATGTATGTGTCACAATCACCACTCGATATCCATCTAAATTAATTGTTGTTTATGTTTTTTTTTCTCTCTTTTCTTTACGGTTGGATAATTATTTAATAAATTATTTTTGACGAGGTATATTTTAGATGTTATTTTAGGACTTTCTACCGTTTTAGATTTTTTATTTTATTGAAGAAAAAATATAAAACCAAAAGGAAATATAAGCATATAATAAAATGAAAGAAGCCGCGGTCTTTATATAACTGAGAATAAAAAAAAATTCTATTTATGTATAAATACATGGATAATATATGTACATATATAAATATATGATTTTTTTTATGATGGACCTTTTGGATTACTGTATTTTTCATTCGGGGATCTCTCACTGACATTTATGTCTCTTGCGATTGGGATTTACCCACTTGCATTGAGCGTGTAATCATCTGATGATATGTGTTATATACAAAATGTATACATAGACATTTATATATGTACACGAATTGATACGTACGAAGGATAAAAAATTTTTAAGGGGCATATTTTTTTTTTCACAATTCTTTTGTTATGATACTCACGCGTGCCGCGATTATGTATCCCATAACTGCAGCAGTGTGACTTTAATCTACGTATTTATACACACAATTAGTCGTGGTGATGACGCAAAATTTAATTTTCCAATCAAATCATTCTACATATAGTGAGTCACTCTACTCGGTAATTAATTTTATTTCTATAATATTCAGCAATTATACTTAGTGAATTTATACTGCCACTATTAAACTCATAATTATTTCTCTCAATGCAATAAACATTTACGTACATACCTAAACATAAATGCACAAAAAAAAAAAAAGTCCATGGCGCATTCGCTTTAAAATTTTTTCCTTCACTTTCATTCAATAACAACGTAACTAACGGTAGTCTTGAGGATCGGATTACAGAACTAGACCGAGTCCTATCTCATGGTAACATCTTTACATTATATTTTTGCTGTGTGCAAATAGCTAGGCGCCTGCTGTACACATCATATTAAATTTTTCAACTGTATAAACAGGTATATATATGATACACATTTGATACATTATACAAACGTTCTATATAAAATGGTAAAAAAAAAATTTTCATCCCACTTTGGTTCTATTATTTATATATATTTATATGACGGTTAATATTTTACTCATTTTCCATTGTGTATACATGAAAGTTTAATAATACTATTAATAACAAAACGTGCATAAATATAACCTTGTTGAAAAATAAAACGAAGTGATAATAATAATAATAATAATAATAAAATCCTCTCACGACCTATTCACATATACGTATATAAATTCTATGTAAATCAAGTGTCTGGAAATAACGAGACCCTAATATAAGAGTCGAAGAAAGCAAATCTGGCGTTATAACGTTTGTACTTTCGCGCACAATTTCAGCGACGTTCTTTTAACAATACACTTATTCCCTTTTATACTACTATTATATATCCATATAGATTTTTACTATACAAAATATATATGACCTGTGATGGTTCGTTCACGCGAGCAACGTTTTGTCCATTTTCATACAGCTATAAGTGGCGCATTCTCGCCTCGAATTTTAGCGTCGTTGCGCCATTCAGAATAGATTATCCTCAATCTTCGTATATAGGGAGGATTAAACTGATGTGCACGCGGACAACGAGTCGAGAGTGGAATATTGAGTGAAATGGTGTCAGAATACGTCGCGCACTAATTCCCAGGATCCTCGTGTCCCATCACTCGTTTATATATTTATACAATATATATATATATATATTTGTGTATATATACATATACCACAATGGCGTCGTGTGTGTTGGGAAGTAGGAAAAAAAAAAATATGAAAAAAAAGTCGGATATGTTTATTAGAATATTTTTGTGAAATTTTTTTTTATATTAAATTTTTCCTATTTACTGGTAGAGAAGAAATTTGAGTCAAG
This sequence comes from Microctonus hyperodae, assembly GCA_030347285.1. NCBI lineage: Eukaryota > Metazoa > Arthropoda > Insecta > Hymenoptera > Braconidae > Microctonus > Microctonus hyperodae. The sequence goes on from JAQQBR010000004.1 coordinate 3,811,061, forward strand.
TTTGCAAGCAAGAGGGGTGGTGAATAGACTCCCCTTTGGACGCAAACAAGCAAACAATGAAGACACGGCATTTCGATATTATTGTGTCACAATAATGCGTTGTATAACATCAAGCATATATATACGTTTATATCCAAGATGCAACAATGTATCCATCAATGTCGCTATTTAACACCGCACCCGCCATCGACCTGTAAATTAGTCTTGTCCTTTATGTATATAGATTGTGTATACATATATGTACATTGAAAAAGGGAACATATATACTCACGTCTGTACGTCATTTTCAGTTAGAGATGACAAAAGTGTCATGCGAAACTATGTGTATAAATATAGCAGTAAATAACGAATGCAATTTTTTTTTGTATACAAGTTTTTTAATTTTTTTTTTAACGGTCGGGTCTCTGTGGAATATTTATCATGAAAGTCTCATACATTTAATTATTCTATAGATGATAGTATTTAACTAGAATAAAATTTTATTTATATATATTTTTTTTTTGATAGTTTGAATTGAATTTTTCATTCTATTTGTTTTTAAATTTAATTATTCACAGTGACTATTATAAATAAACGCCAATATTTTCCAAATAAATGTTTAAGTAATTTTTTTTTTTCAACTTAACGAGGAAAGAGCAAGCATTATCAATATAAATTACGAAAATCATTGTGAAGAATATTGCTGAGCAGGAAAAAAACCAAGTTTCAAACTGGTACTACATCTCAGTATAGAGACATCAATAAAAGAGTTGAAGCGCGCAGCTGTGAACAATAATAAAGTTATACTTGCGGTATACACTTTCATCACCTGAAGCACAATGGCTTGCGATGCGGTGCGACAAACCGAAGGAATTATATATGCCACAGAGTGTCTAAATGTGTGCGCTTCTAGTATTATCCATTTGCGTTACAAAAAAAAAAGAAGAAAAACACCCGCTGACCGCACAAATATAGAAATGTATATATGCATTTACATATACATGTATATAAATATAAAGTCGTCGTTTTTCTTTATTTAACATGCAAAATATATATATCGTGTGAGTCTCGCGTCCTATGTATACAATAGAATCACATAAACTGTACGTCACCCTGTTGTGTGTAAACTCGTGGGGCGCTACAAGCGACAATTGGTGACAACACGTCGACAAAGCGACAGAACGAGCCAAAAGGTCCGATTAACAATAGTGATGGCTCCAAACTGCAATATGTACAAATCACTAATGCTCCAAAAAATTTTTAAATCAACAAACCAATAATCCAACAATTTTTTTCAGTATTCCAAAATTCATCAACGCGATTTTATAATAAAAAAAAAATTATTTCAACATTTGTAAATATTTTTTCACGACAAAATAAATTATTTTGAACATGCTAGCGGTTTAAATACATCATCGCTTAAATCCGTGAGCAGGTCATTAATCACATGGACGGAATAGTACCCATGATTCCCCATGGCATCATCGTCTATAGGGCGGCATGATCACTCTCTTTTGGCCTCTACTCCCGTAGTATAATTTATATATCTATCTATATACTTATATATAACATATAAGTTGAAAAGGCCAATAGTGCGACTGCACGCCGCTGTTGGTTCTCGTTATAACAAAGCCATAACCGCGTGCAGCGTGTTGCCACAACCAATACATATTTATAATAGCAACGATGCGGCATTTTTTTTTTTATTTCAATTTTGGATTTTATATTTGAGCGCTTCAGTGAAAAGAAAAATATTACTTTATATACTTTCGATATTATTTAACATCTCCCTTGATTCAATAATTAATTAAATTTTGTTATCACTCCACGTGAATTGATTTTTAAAATTATATTAAACTGTTTAGAATTCATAAAAATATATAAAGTGCAGCTTGAAATTAATTTTCCCAAGAAATTAATGCTGAATACACATGCATATATATTCGTGTCCGTGTATATTTTTTTACATGGATATGTATACACACATAATGAGAAAATATTGCCAAGCGTGTATGTCATGTCATCTTTAAATCATTTTTACACGCACCAAGTGCGTTCTCTGTCCAATTGACGATCACATATATACACAATATATCTGATGGCGTGTGAGGGGATGAAAGGTGAATTGAACATTTGCTTCCCTCTATATGTTAATACATGTTTGTGTATGTTATACAAATACATATGTGTATATTTATAATATATATCTATATAGATGTCATAGATACGGTTGGGTTACTTTGGTGTGTGTATATAAATGCATCGATGATCGTGCGTCTATTGGTTTTCTCTTGTGTGGTAAACACGTTTGTATGTTGGCAAAAGTAATGATGGCCCATCGTCATGTGTGTATATAGTTGATTTGATTTGTGTGGCACCATTAGTTATGGGCACATTGGTTTCACACCTGGGCCATTTATTTGTTGTCGATTCACTCCATAAATCCAAATCATATTTTGTACGTGTTTGTATATATAGAGACATCAAAGTTTCTCGACAACATTCAATGGATAATATAAAGAAATAATTGATATATTGAATTAATAATGTCGATTAAAATTATTTTGGGAATTAAATAAATATTCATTATGGGTGGTATTTATTATCTTGAAGTTAATTTGAAAGAACACACACTTGTCCACATATTAAACATAAGATTCCTGCACGTACTTGATGTTTTAAAAATGAAGTGGGAGGACACAAAATATTTTTTAGGGGAAAAAAAAATGAGGATGCAGGTCCTGGTTGTGTTTAAATTTTTAAAAGTCAAGATGTATAATATATATGTATGTATATGTATATCCGAGAGATGGCGGTGTAAGATGAAAGTCTGTCACAGCCACCCTAGTAGAGAGAGCTATTATACTTTTCTTATGCAGTCGGCACTGAGAAAGAAAAAGAAAATGAAACGATCTATGGCGTCTATTGCACTCTTCTTTTTTGGCTTCCGGATAAATATACAACGATAAAGTTTCAGTCTAACGAGCTGATAATCGACCGAAACTTCTGTGTATCTTGCGATGGGATAGTCGAAATATTTATTATGGGTATATATGTATACATAGTTACTCACCGTATATTTATCTCTCATATAAAATAAAGAAAACAAAGTTCAGTTATATACACTTGACGCATTTCATTTGTAACTTTATATGAAGAGAAAAAAATCAAGAATAAGTAGTAAGATGAAAAAGAGAAAAAATGTTAAAAATGAAATTGAAGATGATTGAAAGGGGTGTGGTATGAAAGAAAAAAAAAATGAAATTAGATATTTGGGTGTAGATCGTCCTCGTGCGGAGGTTATTTCAACCTTTTTCGCCTCGAATTTCTCAACATATTTAGAGGTTACCTGACACAATGATAATAGAGTGAATCCACTATAAGTCCAATAACATAATTTCCTCGGAGCTATTTAATGACATTAACATGTTTTGAGCTCTATAGAAAAAAAAAAAGAGATGGAAACAAATTCTTGATGATATTCTTTCGTTTATACTTATATGTTTCGAAACACAATGAAAATGGTGTGACACTTTGGGTAACCATGTATAGACAGCATCCAATGACAATTCACTCAATTTTATTTTATTTTATTTCATTTCATTTATTATTCTCTCACTCTTTCATATTCAATCTCATTGTACGGATGATTTTTATATATACAATTATATTATACATGTATACAGCTATTTATTATTGCCCTCACTGGTGTGGGCAGACACAATGCCCAAGCATTGACAATTTACTTCACACACGACGCCGCGCACCGCGACGCTCCGCCCACGGATTTTATATACTATGTATACAGACGATACCGCGTAATATATTCTCCTCCCCTACGTGGTTCTTACCATTCTCTCCCACTATGTTTGTTCATTCCCCATCAATATGGTACGATATATATTTTCACACACAAACACATAGCACATTTATATCTTTATTACAAATATCCAGACTCACACCATGCACATGTACATAATCTGTATAGAAATATTTATCTTTCTTGTATTATGTGGATGTGGGGACATGTCAGCGATGAGGGAAAACATTAAACAATGTGAATAAATACCTAATAATTAAGAATTAAAAAAAAAAATCAGACATGGGCATAAATATTTTTATTAATCCAGATTTATATGCAATGTTTATTTATTTTCAGTATAGATATAAATATATTTTTGTTTCTTTACTTTTGTTATTTTTATTTTTTGATAATTTTTTCCATTTTTGTGTAGATGTATGTATGTAAACGGAAGGCATTGACAGAGTCAATTTTTCCATGACTTCCTTTATAAATGTATGTATACATCAAACACTATTTCTTTTGCTGCGAATTGACCGGTCCCACGGAAATATACGCGCGCCGTCGACAAGGCGAATTAGTTACGCCGTCCAAAATGTGATTCACAATAGCAAATAACAATGTGATCTTCACGGAGTAGAAATAGTTCCTTCTCATGATCGGGCATTAGTGTTTTATGACGTGGGCATTATGGGATCGTCACGCGTGTCATTCATGTCGTGACTTTCAGAGAAACACACACAGTTTGAATCTTCATATATATATGCACTCATCTCTCGGTCTCTTTTACTTAAAGTATACACGACGATTGTACAAAAATTTAGAGCTGTGTATATATGTTATGAGACACAAATGGTAAAGAGTCTGGTGTCTAGACGCTATAGGCTGTATACGCATAAACTGTGACTTTAGTCAGCTTCTAAGGAAAATTGCCGACTTTTACTCAACCCACCGGGGTGTATATGGCATTTCTCCATTGTATATTATTATATACACACCCAATCGGTGTTTCATTTGTTGCTGTAGAAGTGTAAAAATTATATTTTCTACGAATTAACTAGCTGCGTCTGTAAATTTTATTCTTGTATTAATTTGTGACATAATGAAAATTAATAATACATATGTGCTATATAAATTATTGATCTTCTAATAAAAAAAAATTAGTGATTGCGTCTATGAAAAAATGGAGAATCTTTTGATGTATAATATACGTGTCCAGTGATTATTCTTGTTGTCGTTGTTTCTTTTTATAAACAGTTATGAATAAAAAATATCATTTTTCATCGTATGCCATTTTTGTAATTCACAATAGAGGAAAATAATGACAGGATATGTGTATATGTATATTTTTGTGTAGAGATTATTTTTTTTTTTTTTGTTCTGGATGATTTCGTTGAAAGGACAAGGTGGAACCGCGTCGATTACGAAATCTCGCTGCGAGTCAAATCGTATACTTGGGTATATTTTTCTCTCTGTTTGTCTGTCTTTATTCCACTCGAATATTATTTGGTGGTGCCACACGCATCAGAAATACGAAAAATTCCCCAACGACGACAAACAATAAAGTGGGGCCCACCTTGAACGCGCGGATCCGCCCTCTTTTTGTGTATACCGTGAGGCCTTCGATGCCCTGGCATGTTTTTCAATATTTAGCCATCATGACTTTTCGACGGGTCCTTTGGATGAAATCTCCGCGTCGAATTGGAAACTAGATAATTCAATTACAGAAGCAGCTGCTGCTTTTGCTGCATATACATATATAGATGTATGTCCACATACACACGAAAAAGGACATCAGGTAAAAGATATATATTGTACAAATATATCGGTGATTATTGTGTACATCAAGCGAACTAAATTGCTTTAATGTTTGCTGAACGCAATGATTTTTGTTAACGTGTAAATGCTTTAAACACTCGCTCTCAAAATGCCTCAATTGTATTAGACAAAACGTGTAGACGTTTTTCATATTTTATTTCTTTCTATTTCATCTTCAAGTTCGTGGAACAAAATTTGTCTTTGGGTGGTCGTCAAATCCTCATTTATGAAATGAAATTGATGAATTCATATCTTTTTCATATTTTTTCCTTCTTCTTCATGTGTATACAAAGCCGCGTGCGTATGATCGTTAACCTCCAACAAAAAATATCTTCATATGGTCCATCGAAAAAAAAAAAAAATAATTAATTTGTTTATTGATTGTTATACAACAACACCCATTGAATCATTAGTGTAAAGTTCCAAAGACGACCACATCAGACCGCCCAATACATAATATATATTCCTGAAATATATATATAGAATCAAATTTATTGGACTCTTGGGAATACAACTTATTTGCGGTCAAGTCTCTGATGCAAATGTTACTGGTCATCGCCGGGCTTTACATCGAAATACCAAAAGTATTTGTATATATAAATACACATATAAGCCATACACACAAATATATAATCTTCAACATTATTGTTTGTTTCGGCTTAAAATACATTAATCTCATGTTTCGCATCATGGTGCATAACGTGTACGATACATATAACAATGGACAAAAGCCCTTGAACACGCCCAGTCGCGAGAACCAATCACGATGAAGCCGCCAGTAACAATATGTCCCTTATGCCAGTTATATCATTCCCCTCACCGTACATATATATATATCCATATAACGTAAATCTACCAGGACCATCAGGACTCAGAGAATGCAAATTATCATCGTCGAGGGAGTAGTAAGTTCTCTAAAAAATCTGTAGGGGTCGCATCAAGTGTCATATTGGCCAATGGCAATGACAAACAATTTATTATATATAAACTTTAGTATATTTAAAAAATAAATATAATCTATTATATTAATTACTTCATTACAATCATCGGCTCGAAATATTTAACATATTTTGATTGAGCTGTTAACGAGCTTTTTCTCCGCTCATTTATTGTCAAAATTATAGTAAAAAAAAAAAAAGGATAATTGCACGCATCGCACAGTGCGAAAGAGAGGGAGAAGCGATTATGCACGCAATAAAATAGATTATCGTCCAGGACCCACCCCCGCGGCGAGTGCAACGAATCACTTGAATATAAGTTTGAAAAATTTCGCACGGCTTATAGAGAAGTCTTAATACAGTAGTGTATTATAATATAGTTTATGTATCTATATAAATGTATGCAGGATGTACGGTTCTGTATATGTAGTGTTTAAAACCATTGATGCTACGTAAGATTCACCATGAGTCCTGCACTCATTTCGCCATTGTCCCTGATGCATCGTCGTCATCTCGCGCGGCCACCATTTGCTTCATATGGTCGTCATGGTAAATCAGCGAAAATTAGCGGCATCTGGCCCATGATGAGGCCCCCCCGACGACAAATGCACCCGGCGGACATTTTATGTATACATGTATATACATGATGATGATGTATATATTCATGTTTTTGAGAATCCATATACTATTTAATGGTGTATATGCGTTGTGTGTATATAATACAGAAACCATAAGTCGGCATTTTGAAGAAAAATGCCGTCAAAGAGTGGTGGTAGGCGGAGCACTACTAGATCGGCATAATGTACGTTATTTTCTCGAAAGAAAAAAAAAACCGGTCCATATATATATTTGTATGTGTATATGTGGATATAGAATATGGGAAAATTTAATGTTTGTCTATGTGTGTATTGGAGTTTTCTTACAAACAGATTGAATCGTTTGGTTGCGATGTCCAGAGTTTACAAATATTTGTCGGCTTCCTCCAAAAATATATATGTTTATATTTGGTTGAATTTTTAAGCTACAACTTTTTTTTGATTTATTTAACCAAAATATTATTAAAATGCAGCTGTGAAAATTATAAATAAGTGTATGTATATATGAATTAGAAGTATAAATTAAATTTTTTTATATTATCTTTTGATGAAATATAAATATTTGCGAAATTTATGAATTACTTTTTTGTGACAGTTATGGGAAAAAGTCACGACAAATTGCAGGAGTTTGAAAAATACTGTCGTGCGCCTCAGACAATAATCCTTTATGGAATAAATATAATGAGTCACCAAGATGACTCTAAAGAATGAGGAGAAGTAGAAAGAATGAGAACGAAAAATTTGGGAAATGTATCGTATATATATATACGCGATGGATAATTTTGTGTCCCTTTTGCCCACGGTAAATCACGCAAGAAGGGCGAGAGTGAAAGGAGGTAAGGTGGCATGTGGCCATTGACGTTAAATGTCCATGTATAATGTATATATATACTCCCCGACACCCGACAGTGATGCCTCGGTAATTGTTTTATGACTGTCGTAAAACTAGAACCCAAAAAAAAATTCATTACCAAGAAATTCTATTTAAAAGAACCTGCTCGTTTCATTTTTCTTTCATAAAAAAGAATTGCAAAATTCAGGAGTATGTGTGTTATATATTCTGCACTTTCATTTTTTTTTTCCAATATATATTTGTTCATCTTGGGGAATTTTTGTAATGTACCAAAAGTGCTTTTTGAATTATATTATATTATTTTTTCATAAAATTAGAAAACAGCTGGTAGTGCATTTTTTTTTCTGTCGAAAAGTGACTGTTGAGATAAAAATCGTTTTATGTTAAACGGAGACTGAAATATGTATATAAAATATATTTTTTCAGTTTCTACAAAGATGAAAAATTTACTGAAGAATGAGAAAAATATATAATAAATAAGAGAAGTAGCTTTTGTAAAATAATGGACTTTGAGTTAGATAGATATATACATATAGAGGTTCTCTACGGGAGTTTTTCGAAAACGCGTAACATTGCCACTTAGTACTTCGATGTCCTATACATTGTTTGGCAAATAGTGTCAGGTTGCTCAGTTGGGGATGGACGAATTTACTAAAGAAATTCCTCAGGAAGAAGAAAAAGAAACTCCTTCGCCGGAAATACTATACGTGACGTAATGTTACATTCATCCTGCGAAAAAAAAAAAAAAAACTGCTTTATTCAAGTGTGAATCATGCTCTTTTATTCACATAAAATCAACTGATTTTCCAAGTGAAAAAAAAAATAGAAACACATAAAAAATCAAATATATAATTGTGTGGTGTATCGTTCAACACTTCCAAGGTTGAAAAAATAAAAATCATTGATATCTAACACAGGAATTATGTACGGAAATAAATATATACATATTTTTTCTGGTCGTGCGCCAAAAATTAAAGCAAGAAAGGAAAGGTCACACGCCTTCAGCTATAAACTAATAAATATATTAAATGGTTATAACAATAGGAGTCTTCGTCAATAAGTCATAATTTGATGACAATAGTGACGCGCGCGAGGTTATTTGACAAAAGAGAAAAAGTATTTCTGGTCATGATGGAATCGATGTGGGAGTTCGAAAAATGACGAAAAGTCAGGTCGTAACGAGCAACTTAAAATGACCAAATTGCCGTTTTACTGATTTACAACACCAGAAAAACATCAACTTGTGTATGTCTGTATACCGAGCAAGGGCAAATAATTCAAAAGCTCTCATTACCCACGCGCGTATAACGTTCCCGCAATTATTTCTTCAAGGTTATTCACATGGTTCTCCTCAAAATTTCTGGCATGCGACACCCGCTGGCACGCGAGGACACTATACAGCATGTTCTATCCGTAACATTTGAGTATAAAAGGGGAATTTTTCCGGTTCATCAGTACGGTAAATGTTTTTTTATTTTTCTATATTTCTTTTTTTATTTCGTTTTTTTCTGACTATACGAATTTTTATCAATCCCTACGAAATCTTTATGAGATAATTCAACGAATGACCCAAATTAGATCGAAATCTATACAACATCGTAAAGGCGAAAATTCAATTGTTATGGAAGTAAAATAATAAAAAAAAAATTCATTTTTTTTTAAAGCATAACAAACATTTTGGAAAAGTGGACAATGTGGGTGGTACGATTTTATTGCAGATTTCCTCGGTAGCTTATAATATTATTATTCACAGTTCTGTTCAACATACCCTTTTTTTTCATGGCTATTGAAATTTGCCACTGTAAAAAAAAAAGGAGAAAAAAAAACAACGCAGTGTCAGTGGGTCACTCTGAGATTCTTTAACAGAAAATTCTTGGTCTGAATTCGTTGACCATATATTACATGCACATGTATATACGTAGGTATATATACTGTGGTATTTATTATACCTCTCGTTGTGACCCGGTGGGAAACTTGTGGTTTTTACAACTATCCCCTCGTTTTATAATAAAACTTTTAAAAAATATTTATTCCATTCTTTATTTTCTTTTTTTTTTTTTCGTATTTTCAACCAAACACTTGTTTCCATAAAATTCCACTTAAATCATGTATAGTACAATACATATGTGTGTATATGAAGTGATTGATTTTTATTGTCGCGCTCGTGCCACGGACAATGGTGTAACATATTGTGAAAATATTGATTACAATTCACCGACAATGAAGACAATGCGAGAGACACTGTCGAGTTGGCGCGCTGTCGTGGCTTCATACGAAAGAGCATCCTTCAATATCACTTTTACCTGTACCATAAGATGGTACGGTACAAAAACCATCTAAAAATCTATACATGTATGTATATAAACTCTTCAAATCCACCGATGACAATATATATGTATATAATAATATGTACATGTGTACATATAACCAAAGTTTCTCTGCAGACAAAGCACTTTATCTATTTTTTTTCCTCCCCTCATCTCTCTTATATTTTACTTGGAGACACTTTCATAATTGTAATACACACTTGTCGCTGACTCATCGTAAAATGAAAAATATAATTTTGAAATTCAAAATTAAATGAAGAAAAATCTGTTATAAAAATTAAAAATTTTTCTCCATGGAAAAAAAAATAATAATTAAAAAATCTTTAAATGATTATTTTCATATTTGGAATTATTTGTTTAATTGACATATGTCAGGATGATATTGTACGTTATTCTAAAATGGTTTTTTGGTGTCGCGTGTCAAAGTCTCATGTGTGTCACACACCAAAAGAAACGCACACAGTTTGTGTGAATATGGGATGTACATGCCCCACTCGCAATTAGCCCTACTAAATGTCGCCACACTTCAGACCCATAATTGTTTTTTTTTCTTCCTCATACAAGTTCTAGTCCATCATCAGTATGTGGATGTGTAATAAAACCAAAAAAAAAATTTTTTTAAATGACGGTGGTCTCCATATCTACATAACGACTCAACACATCTGGCGTTTATGCCGATGCATTTTAATATTTTATATGTATATTATAAAATAATAATAATATGTAATCGAGCGATCAAAAATATAATACTGTATCGCGATTGTAACGAGTGTGAGATTATGTCGCTCTCGTGGAGGGTCTAATATGTGTACATATGTATCATATACTCTGCACACGTGCCATTTAGTAAATAGCAACATGACAGGTGTGATTCAAACGTTAGTTAAATTAGAGCTTATACTATATCAATTAATTCATGAGAGAAAAAATGAAAGTTTGATTTTTTTTTCTCCTCTTTATGTATATTTAAAATTCATATTGCTATTGTTTTCTTTATTGTGATATATTATTTGGTTTTTATATTGTTATTTTTGGCAACAAAGCAGAAATATTCAAGTGTTACAAAACTGCTTGGCACCAAACACGATGCACAATTGTCGTCACGTTTTATATACCAACGACTCTGCATTTGCTGTGACATGACAAAACCCTCCTTTACCCCGTGTTGCCTTTTTACTAATGTGTCAGCAAATTCGAGCATTGTCAGAAATACATGTACATAAACTTTGATATAGAGTGTATCTGTGTATGTTTGTGAGTATATTCTTCATGGCCTACGGGGCTACCTTTTCGTGTGGCTTATTGCCGGTCACGAAGCAAGTACAGTGTTTATCAATGCCATCTATTAAGAGTAGAGGACAAAAAAATATTTAAATTAAATGTTCCAATCTTCTCTTCACATGTACATATTAATATTAGGTATTAAATATTATTGTTTATTCAATGACCTGCATGTATATTATATTTTTTGTGCTAATATTAATTGCATGGGAAAATGACTGATGAGAATTGAACAGAATTTTATTTCAAGACTGCATAAATGCCTTGTGGTACTTATTTGAAATTAAAAATATATATTGAATATTTACAAAGGTCTACCGTGTGTGTGTCTATGTAAATATGGCACGGTGTAGATTATATATTTGTTGGCAAATTATTTGAATCAACGAACCGCCACAACAACGACCAACCTCCTCTCCGCCCAAACCCCAAAAACAAAACGCCTTCGGATCGCAAAATGCTCTTTAATTCCAAGTATATATGCACATATATGGGTGCGTTCGTCTGCGCTGATGAGTGGTTGAGTATATACACACCACTTGGTCGAATGTAATCGTCGACCCCGTTGTTTGTGGTCATTCTCGATTTTAAATTTGACAAAGAAATTTACGCACCCCGACATCGATATCGAACTCTTATAATACTTCTATTGCCCTTTACTATTGTACCATTGGGGTTCTCCAGTAGAGAACAAAATTTTTTATTATTTTTTTTTTCTTTTTCACGTATGGAAAACGCAGCGATTCTATTGTTCTTGCCCTTATGACCCCCTCTAACGTTTGTATACGCGCGAGTAATTTTTTTTTTATTTGCTGAGATTGCACATTCAGGGTAAAAACGATCTCGTATGGACTCACTTGGTGATTTCGAGTGTGGTGGCTTCTGCGGGGGGTATATACTCAATTTTACTTTATCAAACTGTCGTTTTTATAACGCCAACGTTGCACTATTTTATATAAATAAATGATTGTGTATAATATGTACATTAATATTATATAATTTATTAAATTTTTTTTTTTTTCCAATGGAAAGTATTTTATTTCATGTTTGTGTTGATTTGATTAATTTTGTTTCGTAATTATATTTTGTATTTGTGTGTGTAAAGAGAAGAACTAATTTGTCTTAGTGTGCAATTATAAAAATTCTTATCTTATCATTGAAGAGCGATTGTACCAAAATGTTTTTCTTATCCAAGATTATTTTTCCTGCGCGTTTATAAAAATAGATGGCAATGTCATTCGTTGGTTTTCGATGTGATGAGTATCATCAAATCAATACTCAATCATATATATTTTATATAAATATAATTGATACATACATATATAGTGATAATATGAGTGTAAATGATATTTATATTCGTGATACATTTATGACATCAGGATATATATTGTTGGGATTAATTATTATTTATTATATTGTAAAATGGAAATGGTGTAAATTAGTGGGAATTATTTATCGTTCACATCTTTTGTGTTTTGAAGCCGAGTGCGCTTATTTATCAGCATCATATAAAAAACATCTTTTTGCGCCATTAAATGACACATGTTCAAATGACGAAATTCTGCAATATGAAAAATGTATTCGTGTTGTTGAAATCGGAGTTAGAACAGGTATGAAATTATAGTAAAAAAATATTTTTCATTTGGATTGAAATAATAAATTAATTTTCATTGTTTCGAAGGAGAAAATATTCAATATTATCCGGATGGAACACACTTTGTGGGAGTAGATTGGAATAGGAGATTAAAAGAATATTTGACTCGTAGCGATCGTGCATGGCAATTTTCTCATATTAACATTGAAAAACTTATTATTGGTGATGGAAGCTCTTTGAGAGGTATTCCAAATGATTGTGTTGATGCTGTCGTTACTGTTCGTTCCTTGTGTTCAACATCCTCGACACGAAGTACTCTCGATGAAATTCAAAGAGTCCTTGCACCGGTAAAAAATATTTTTTTCAGATAGAAAAAATCACATTTTCGATTATATATAAAGAGACATTAATTTTTAACTTCCTTTTAGGGTGGAAAATATTTTTTTTTAGAACATGTACCCGATAAACCGGGCACGTTGATATGTTATATTCAAAGATTTCTTACGAAAACGAGAATATGGCCGTCATTATTTGGCGATTGTCGACTCGATTCGAATCCCATTAATGAAATTGAAAATACAAAGTTCAAAGATGTTATATGGAAACCAATAACGCTTTGTGGTTATGTATCACAGCCGTATAAATTGTATTTAACTCGTAATCATATTATGGGTACTGCTACGAAATGATATTAAATAATTTCGACAAACTAATTTAATTAATTCTTGAACACTAAATATAACATACAAAATTTATTTAAAATAAATTAAATTTTTTCCAATTTAATTCATAACCTGCATGAATATATTATAAATAATTTGCAAATGTACTGTTGGCCAAAAAGTACATGTACGTATACACATTAATCCAGGAAATATTTTTTTTTTTTTCAAATATTTAAGTAAAGTATCCAATTAAGTTATCGTTAATTATTATTCAAATTCATTTATCATTTACTATAATGAAAATTTTTAATTTCCACTGAATGCCACTTATCATTGTGGAAGATATATATTTTTTTCAAAATGATTTTCTATCTATTATTGGAAGTAAATATTATTTACAGTACATATAACTTTATAATCGCCGATAACAAAATATAAAACATCAAAAAGTAATTTACAGTATTTACATATAATTTACATTAATTCAAATTTTATACACAATGATTAGAAGAAGTTTTTATCAAAAACTAAACCTATCTTTTTATTTGTATTAATCATTTGAATCGCTATTATCAAATCGCGTTTGGAAGATCATCGTTTTTGCATTCGAATTTTTTTTTCTATTAATTGATTGATAGTCAAGCGGTTCAAATATTAAAGATTCATCATCTGAACTATCGTTTATTATACTAGGAAAAATGCAAGACGTCTTATTGGAGAAAAATGATTTCCTCTCATTATTTTTCTTATCAATTGTGAATACTTTTCCGTTTTGCTTGTTATCAATAATTAATTTATTATCATCATCATCATCATCGGAGCTAAAATCGCTTAATCTCACGTCTCTAATTTTGATACTCTGGGTAGGATTATTTTTTCGCTTCGATATCGTTGGATTTTGTGTCCGGTTTTTGATATTTTCACTCTTAGAGACACTCACGCTTGTTTTATCACGATGGATAGATTTTTCCTGCTTATTTATTTTGTCGTTGTGTGTTGTTGAACATAATGTAGCGAGTTTTGGAGATAGTTTTGATTCATCCAGTAATTCCCTAATATTTTTACTTGTTATATTTAATTTTTTTACAGATTGCAAAGATTCTTTCGAATTCTTTACACTTCTGTCATGTACTCTTATTTTTCTTTTACGTATTTTTTTAGGAGAAACTTTTTTATTGATCATCATGATGGTATCATTAGAATTCGAATTGCTATCTAAAGATTTTTTCGATTCTCTTTCAAGTTCTTCAATACTGTCGTCCATTTCCAATCTAGATTTTATGGAATCTACTTTAAATCTTTTTGAGGATATATTAATACGTTCATGATTTTCTGTTGAATCAGATGAGGATTCATATTGCAATACTCTTGCTACTGAATTTCTTGCTGGTTTATTATCTATTTTATCCACTATATTTGATGTTTGCACAATTGATCTTATTTTTTCAATCAAACTGCTGTCCTTCGATTTCTCTGTATGTTTCTTAACACTTTTCTTCATGTTTTTACTTATATGTTGTTGTAAGTCAGTAGATTCTCCGTTATCATCGGATTCAACAATAACTAAACTGATTGGATTTGGAAGGGGTGAAGAAATTTTTAATTCTTCATTACTAAGATTACTAGTTAAATCGTGAATTAAATCCTCCTTGTCAGTTGTAATATTGATCGATTTGTGATTTTTCGGCTCTTCAGCATTATGTTTTTCTTTATTTTGCTTTGAATTCTCGCGAATTATTTTGACAAATTCGTCTTCCTCATCTGACGAAAATGTTATTATGTTCTTTGTAAGATGAGCTTTTGATTGACTTTGTGGTTTTGATAGCAATTTTACCGATGAGTTTTCATCGGATTCAGACAATGATTCACTACAAATTGTTGTGGTCAATTTATCATCGTTATTGATTATTTTATGTTTGTCGGTTGTTACTGAAGCATTGTTTATACTTATTTCATTGATATCTTGGTTCTCATACGTTTGTGATTCTTCTATATTTGTTTGTAGCAATTTATTTTGACTTTTTGGTATCACATTTTTTTCTTGATTACCGACGCATTTATAAATTGAAATTGTACTCGATTCACTGTCTTGTGATTCATCATCAATATTGTGGATATCATGTTCTGATGTATCACTCAATGAATCAAGTGATTTTACTGATTGATTATCAAATAAAGTAGTATTTGGCATTGATTTTGTTACTACACATCGTTCCAGTTGAATTTTAAGAATTTTCATTGAACATTGTGCAATGAGATCCGTCATTTTTTTGCTTTGCAGACATTTTTGTTTTTCATTTACAGATAATTCATCATTATCATCAGTAATATCACTATCAGACATTGTATCTATCGGTTTCTGTTTATTCTGCTTAGAATTCTGTGAAGGCTTTTTTGCACTTGAAGTGTTTAATTTTTTTCTCCAACTTCGTAATCGTTTTCGAAGCTCTGTCGATGCTTCATTTTTTGACGTAGTTTCATTTCCACTATCCATGGCAATGCCCGTATTAGTTTCATCACTTTCATCATTTATTGGCTCCTCCAATGGCTCAAATATACTTGTAAGACGTTTTTTTCGTCGTCGTTGGAACGAATTTGTGCGTCGCTTGAATGATAATCTTTTTTTTATTATTGGTGTGGGTAATAATGCTGGATGTAAATTTTTTTTCATAGACGATTTTCTTCCATTCCTAACTGTCGATAAAAGAATATCTACTGGTGAATCACGGTCTGTATACAATTTTTTTCGACTGAGTTTTGTTTGATTAGAAATCTTTGATACATCATCAAATAAACTATTTTCATCACCTAACGTTACATCTCCCTGTTTATCTAATTTTTTATTTGTATTCAAAATTTTATCAAGATTCGCCAGTGTTGGAAGAATATCAATTATCTTGACACTATTATTATGGGTATTTCGACTAATTGGAGTATTATTAAAATTTTTCTGACTTAGTCTCTTTTTAATAAATGTTTGTACAAGTAATAATGAATGTCTATCATTACTAATTGATCCATCTGGCAATATTAATTTTTTCTGTATCAATTCTGCTTCCTCATTCATATCAAATTTTTTGTTATTTAATTTATTGGTTTTCTCGCATGTATCAGAAATTTTGCCTTCGACAATGCGGTTCTCTGATGAATTCATCGATAATTTCTTGTTTGTAATTATATTAACAGTCGGATCTGGTGATGTAGTTGATTTTTTCGCACCCTCAATAATAGCAATTGCGTCGGATTTTTTAGTCACATTTGTATTTGACAATATATAAGCTGCAGTGTCAACTGAACTAAATAATGACGCGCTGTTGGCACCTTCATTTTCCACATTGGAATGTTGACTTTCAACTGATGTCCTGCATTCCATATCATCATCTTCATTTAATGACGATCCTGTTTCCGATCGATTTTCATCTATCAATTGATATGGCGAATTACCCGTTTCTACCCAATACTGAACTAATGCTGGATGTTTACGCATTGGCGTACGCAATTTAGAAATAAAAATTTTCTCTTCGTTGTTTTTATTATCATTGTTATCATTATTCTCTGACACTGAATTTAGATCTTTTATCTCGAATTCATCATCATTTTGTATCTGAAAATAAATATTCTTAATTAATTATCACAATATTATGCATTAAAATATTTTGTCATATAAAAAAATATTGGTCATTTTACGTTTGAGTATTTTTCGAATAAATCTTCCCAAGCATTCTCCCGCTCGTTCAAGATCGTTTTTGGTAATTTAAATGCCGTCATTCCAATATTTGTTTTTCCAATTCTAGAAATTCATATAATCATGATGAAAAGTATTCATTTGTCTTTTTTAATGAATAATAAATAACAGTACATAGAAGATATTGTTTGTTATGAATGTATAACTGACCTCAATTTTCGATTCAATAAATTTACCTTTCAATACTACGATAATATGATTCTGACAAGTTTCGTTGTTATTGGTTAAACTTGGTTCAACAATATTCATAATAAAATTTTATTCATCTGCACTAATAAATCATAAAACAATATAAACAATAATATCAAGGCATTTTATTTATTTCTAGCCTGTTTTTACATTTATGTAGCTGTGTTTTATATCCTCCTAAAGCACCGTAGATTACGTACATTAATCTAGATGAGAAATAGGCATGCTACTCTGTATGTAGAATTTCAATGCAGCGCCGCCAGTGTTGAGTATCGGTAACTACTTTATTTATAGAAATAAAAATATTTTTACGTTGTGCATATTTCTCGAATGATAAATAATTGCACGGTCAAATTAGAAATGAATCAATTAAATTGTATAATAAAACAAATCAGTTAATTATTTATAGATGATTATTGGAAGTTATTTTTCAATGTCAGAAATACATTTATTAATTTTTATATTTTATTTTAAATTACCTGCGTAATAGATGGCGCCCACGCAAGTTGGTGGCGCAGCAGTAAGTAAATTTTATTGATTTGATTAACGTAGTAGCGCAAGTTTGCGCGAAAAATCACAGTTTTCCCGCTTGATCAGTAATTATACACGATAGTGCATATATTTGACGTCTGATTGTTTAATTGTTAAATGTTATAAAAACAATATGAATATTGTCGATTCCCTGACGCTACGCTATACAGGGTTTGGTAATTATATCTTTTAAATTATTATCTATTTTATTCAGTAAGACGTGAAATGTCTGTTATAATGTCAAATTACCATTAAGGTACGGTCTTTTCAGAGGTTATCTTTTCTCCATTGTCGATGAAATAATAAAATTTAACTTATATATATTCAATAAATAAAAAAAATAATTGAATTAGAACAATCGATGGAATTAAAACATTTATTTTATAATTATAAATAAATGCCACATGATAAGTTCCACTTTATTGTTTCATTTTTATTTTCAGAATCAAGACTACACAGTGACATTGCCATTAAACGTTTGAAATGTAATTATGATGATGTTTATCGTGGAATAACTTCAATTACATCAGTGTCGAATTTCAATCAAGATTCACCAATATATGCATGCCGTTTTTCAAATCATCGATTGTATCCAGATTTAGTTGCATTAGCCAACGAAGATGGACGATTTGCTGTGCAAAATACATCACATAAATATCCACCAAATTCATCAGTGAATGGACAGCAGGTATTATTCTAAATAAAAATTGTTATTACTTTTCTTAATTAAAATTTTTAATCTGATTTTCATAATGTATTTTGTTTCCAGGCGCATTTCAATGCAATATTTGATGTTACTTGGATGCCAGGTGAGTTGAAATTTATCACAGCGTCTGGCGATCATTCAGCAAAATTATGGGACGTTACAAATTCAAACGTAATGCCAGTTGATAAATTTTTATCACACACAAGGAGCATTAAAACAGTAGTTTTTCGTCCTGATAATAAGGACACATTCGCATCTGGTGCACGCGATGGGGCAATATTTATTTGGGATGTCAGGGATAAAAATAAAAAGCCAGACAATAGTATTTTCAATGGGCACCATATTGGTCCAAGCAACAATTCGAAACATCGACGATCGTTGGTACTTGCATTACGTGCAAAATCCATCACTGGACTTGCTTTTCAAAATGATAATACATTGATATCTTGTGCTGCTGGCGATGGTTTAATTAAAGTATGGGATTTGAGGAAAAATTATACTGTACATAAAAATCAACCATGCGCTAAATACATATTGCCATATAACGGTGGCACAGCACGAAATGGTTTTACATCATTGGCAATATGTCCATCGCAACTGAAACTCTATGCGAATTGTTTAGATAATGTTATTTATGCTTATAATTTATCATCATACTCCGAGCAGCCGATTGCTGAATTTTATGGCCATCAAAATTCAACGTTTTATGTGAAAAATTGTGTTAGCCCTGATGGACAATATTTAGCGAGTGGTTCTAGTGATGAAAATGCGTATATTTGGCGAACAGACAAACCCGGACGACCATTTATCAAGCTTAAAGGTCATACAGATGAAGTGACATGTGTTACTTGGTCTATTCGCGATGAGCCTCGTATTGTTACCACGTGCGATGACGGTCGTCATCGAATTTGGCGTGTAGGTCTGGAACATCCTGGTGACAATGATGAAATTGAAATTCATGGTGTTGCTGAAGTTGTTGAGTCAACGATTTTATCAACGCAATCAGATTTGGAAACTACTCCGAGTGCATCCAGAAGATGGGTTACACGAAATGAAACAACACCAGGTATGAATCGTCGAATTTATATATTAAATGAAATGTTGTTTTACATTATTTATTGAGAGTATTATTTGTTTTCTCTTCAGATACTGCAATTTCATCCAGTGATTTCGAGCAAGATAATGTAACACCGAATACAGAGTCGAGTAATTCTAGTAAACGTTCACGAGAACAAATGTCATCTGGTGGATCGAGAATAAATGGACAATTTAAATCTATTCTCTCACCAATTGAAGAGAATTTAGAACCATCAACAAAGCGATCACATATCGAAAATAAAGGAGCTCGAAGATTGTTCAGTCCAATGCGGAATGGTGAATTACGAGCAAGTCATGATTATGATTCAGATGGAGCTGGTCCAAGTCAACGATTAACACCAAATAAAATACAAGCACCATTTTCGCCAACACTTAATTTACCAAATTTTGTTATTGATGGCACAGCGCCCCATCTCATACAATTGTCACCACAGAAAGCTAAAGAGAATGTCGATTGGTTAACGAAAATTCGAAAAACTCGATATGAACGAAGACTGGAAAAATCTGAATCAGACAAAATTACAAGTCCAAATAATCAAGTGACACCCGCACGAAGAAATAGTAGATCGCGATCATCTGAACCACGACGTGTAAAAAGTCCCGCGGTTTCATTATTGAATTTTTTAAAAATTGAATCACCAGTAGGAAAAAATTCAGAACAAAAAGATTCAAAAACAAATCCTGAATCTCCGATATAAAATAGAATTTGTATATTAAAAAATTAAGTAGCGTGCCATGTGTAAATACTAATGGATAACCGTTTTATTAGTCAAATGTGTAAGATATTACTAAATAAGACTAGATTATTGAAAAAAAAAAAAAAAAATTCAAAAAGCCGACAAGTACAACATCACGATATTCATACATGATATTACATTTTAATAATAATTCCTATATTATTTCTATATAATGAATATGTAATAATAAGAATGCATTAAATAAGATAAATTGTTTTATAGGCGACAGTAATGACAAGGAGTGCATTAAGAAAACTCAGAGATTATTAAAATAAATGTTCGAGTAGAATAGCAAACGAGAAAATATAACAAAAAAAAAAAGAATTTTTTTACGCCAACGTAATTTATTTTTTATTCATATGAAATTTATACTGAAAATAAATTTGTACACATTAATTAAAAAGTCGTATATATCATGTTGATATAATTGAAATTTATAGTTAATAAGACGTATGCCTGCGCATATAATTGTAATATATGTATATTATACATATATGTGTACATATATACGATTTTTCATTTTATATACGTGTATATATTTCTTTTTTTCTTGCATATCGCGAAGTGTATTGGAAAAACAAACAAAAATTGACGCGCTCGTTGAATATAAGGCTCATGTTACATTGTGACACGCTTGTTGGCGCCCATGCTTTATGCAAATGAGGGGTGGTGCTGAATATACATCCAACAAAAGCATAAAACATAACAGCACACATACGAAACAGTCATGCATAAAAGGGTATAATGCTATTTGTGGAGACAGCAGCTAGCAGCAGCGGCAATAGCAGTGAAAAATCTACCCAAGACAACCCAACGAAGAATTGCCGGTCGTACCGCAAGAGATATTCGACTCGAGGGCATTGGTCACCGAAGGAATATCATGTCTTAGGGTGGAGAAACTCCAACACTGGTCGACCTTGTTAAAAATGCAGAACTCGCACGATTGAACAACAACACTAAATATATATACACATATACCATTGACGTTGGAATGTAAATTGAACGCAGTGTTAAAGGAAAATATAAAGAAAAAAAAAGGTGCGGTAGTCAATAATTTAAGAGAAAAAAAAATTAAATAAACTATCGATTGTCCAGGTGACAGCGCAAAATCATTATATTAAATAATTTTGAAGAGATAAACATTCGAATTCACGGCCAAATTTTTTTGTTTCGAATACATTTTAACGATGAAATTATTTGCAAATAGTTGGTGATAAAAAAATATTGAGTAATATATTTTTTTTTGTGTTTTAAAGGGACATACGGTCGGTGGAATTTTTCTTTTCACGTATGCGAAATTTGTGATGTTCATGAGAGAGTCTAATCGAAGTCGTCAGGTAGTTAAAAGGACTCAGTTATAAGAAAAAAAGAGAAGAAGAAGGGTGAGAGGTTTATTGACATTATTTTTGTCTTTTTTTTTTTATTTTCACCTGATGGCGACTCTTGAACACACCTTCATGGCGCCTGTATATATTGGAATATTTTCGGAAACAAGTTTCAAACGACAAACATCCCTAAAAAGTCAACTTTCGATGTAAAATATTTTTGTTATAGCCTTTATTTTTGGGATACATACTTATATGCACATATAGAAAGAATATATTAGAGTCATAAAAATTACCACCTGCTCACAGTATAAATGACTGGCTATATTCTGAATACAAATTTTATTTGCTTCTATAATCAATTTTTATTTTTGTATTTTCTTTTCTTCATGTAAATCTTTTAGCTACTCGTTTTACACATAAGTTCTAATTTATAACTAACTGGACTTTGTCAAATTATCATTGACAAATATAAAATTTAAATGGCGCGTCAGAAAAAAAACGCAAATTTGTCTAAAAGCCTTTGATCACTATTTTTTAATATTTGAAAGTAATCCGCAGATTGGCTCTTATTATATATTTCTTTTTTTTTTTTTTTACGGCCACGTAAGAAATAAAGGAATAAAATTCCATTTTAATGTTTTTCTTATGCTAATAAGAGGGATCTCGTGCTACTGTCTTACGCATGATTATCCAGTTCCCACCAACAGAGAGCGCCGCAATGAAAAAGGCCAGTAGCGAAATACACAGCGTTTTTTTTTCCTTTTCATTTTACTCAATTAATTATATACAAATCCAGCAAGGTATTTGTGCATTGGTGTCCCCTTTTACTAAAGACTTTTAATAGTTATCAAGTGTTTTGTAAACTCCAGCTTGGCATTTTTCCTTCTACATCATTTCCCTCTCTGGCTTGTTCCACAACAATATTGGAATGTGTATAATTATGTACAATATACCCTTGAAAAATAAATTCATATATTCTGAATTTATTTAAATAATATATAAAATAAAAAATAACACAATTCAAATTATAAAATACTATTACTAGCAAAACTTTCTTCAAGGTTTTCGCTGAAATATGAATTAAGTATTCCAAAATAAGAGGAAGTCACAGTTTTGAATAATAATTATTTAAAAACACAGTTCATATATTTTATTTTTATTCATTATTTCTTTCTCTTTTATCTTTTCGGGAAGATATAATAAATAAGATATTCGTAAATAAAAATACATTATTAAGTACATCCAGGGACAAAGTATCATCGATATATAATTTTCTTCAGATAATATATTTTAACATGGTCATTTGTCATTTTCTGGGTAATGAATTAAAATACCACAATATTTATATGAGGACAGTGTATACGAATGTTCATGCATATATGTGCATAAATATATGAGCTATATATACGAAACTGTAAACCTCCGCGATAAGGATAATTGCATGAGAAAGCAATCTTCAATTACGCCTACACCAGTATATGTACATGTATACATGTGTATTTATATTTTTATTTCATTTCAGTATGCGTTCATAAATCTATTTCGAAATCACATGAAATATTGATTAATACGAATTTAAGTGCCTATTTAAAATATAATCACAAATCACTACTATGTATTGTCATCATCCTTATATAAACCATCAAATTATTGATACGCGAGGGAAATTATATTGAGAATATTTTTCATTTTATTTTTATGCCAGAAGAATTTTCCCTTTATTTTTGTCATGATAAAAAGGAAGAAAAAAATTGAATTATATTAGATGTTTCTCTCCAACAAGGGAAAATCTATTTGCTCGATCAGCGTCCGCAACAAATCGTTAATTAAAATGGCACGCGATGCCAGTAGTGTGTCGTGTATTCGGTGAAACAAGAGGATAAAAGAAAGCCCAGTTGCTTCTAGTTCGTTCATTATTATTGCTCGTAATACGTATTCAACTCGATTGAGAAAATAAAAATTTATATTTCAATTTAAATGAAGAATAATATGTTATTAAAAATGAATAATTTATAGCATTCATTGGTATTATTATAATAATTAATAATACATGTTTATTTTATTTTATTTTTTTTTTTAATTTAATTTCAGTTGTATTCGATTTACATTAAACAAATATGATTAAATGCAGATTTTATTATATTAAAAATTAAAATTATTATTGTGAATTTTACACAATGTACAAATATCAAGTGGAAAATTATTTCTATACAAAATTCTATTTTTTTTTCCTGTTTTATTTTTTTTTCTCTATTTTTTTTATTTTTTATCGTAAATCATTTAATGCAAATTGGCTTTTACGACCTGTCGAAACGACATATTTCTCGTATAGTTCATTGGGCACCTCATTTCACGGTCGTGCCGGTCGTGAATGACAAACTTTTACAACAACATAGACATATACATGAAGCCGAGTATATAGGGCATTCTAACGGCAAAGATTTCTCGATTCCACATCCACGATGTCGATGCGTTTGTTTGCATTAATAATATTTATCACGCTATCAACCAATCGATGTAAATTCATATTATACATATTAAATGTAATTTAAATATCGTGTAATTTTCCATTGCTTTTATTGATTAACCAAATTTTTTATTTTTTTTTTTTTCAAGGTCTTTCTGAATCCTTATGGAGCATGAGTAGAACTCGTAGAGCAGGGGAGTGTGAGTAGAAAACAAAAAATAATTCATTATTATTTATTCCAGTTTATTTTGTGATATTATTAATAAATAAATTAATTAATTCAACAATTAATTAATTGATTTATTTGTGGGATTGTAATATTTGGGAGCAGTTGAAAATGCTATTTGTGAGCCAAGTAAAAGACATTTAGATTTGGACGGATGCGGACAATGTATTTGTACTCCTCATGGTTATGGTAGTGTTTGTGAAAAAATTTATTGTCCAAGAGTTTACAAAAGACCAATAGGTATGTATTTAATTATGATTTAATTATACGATGAAAATTCGGATTTATAATTGTAGAAATATTATAAAATATATAGATGAACGTGAGTGTACGCCTTTCGAGGATTTCCAAACGCACTGTCATTTTTGTAAATGTTCGTCTGGTGGAATACCAGTTGACTGCGAGGAAAAAAGTTTAGGTTGTATGGATAAATTGGTAGAAAAATTAAAAGTTGAAAGATTTAGGGAATCTCCAAAATTAAGGAGACGTGCTTTAAGAAGAAAACTGGATTATGATGAATAGTTTACAATATTTCCGTAGAAATTAGAGTAGGTAAAATAAAATAAATATTAATATTATACATCTCTATATTTAAATTGAATGTTTACAAATGAATGTGGTTAAAATATTCACTGATTATTAATCAGTGCATTTTTCAATGAAAAAAAAAAAACAGATAAATATTTTTATTTACATGTTTGTAATATTAATTTATATTTCTTCCAAATTATGAAAAAAAAAACACAAGAATGAATGAACAAAATTAATATTAGACATAACAGCATGGAGAAAATTTCTGCAATATAGTAGAATTAATTACCAATTAATTTTCTGCTATTCAAAAATCAATACGCCCCGAGATTCAATATACGTGTATATAAATATCGATCATTATTTGCGCAATAACAATTACAAGTATGATCGAATATAGTAGCTAATAAAAAACATCACTCAACTATATCCCAGTGTATATGTATGTATATATTGATAGGTAAAAATACGGTTGATCGTATTGAGCACTTTTTGTTATAATTGGTAGCTTTAGAAAGACTGATCCTTGCACGTATACCATTGAATCACGTATAAAAGAAAAAATATTTCTCGACTTCACTTCATGTTTTACTATACCATTAATTTTACTTCAAAATTATCCTGATGTGTTTATCTATAAATATTATACCTCTATCCCACCTCCCTCTGCCCTAATAATTTTTTTTTTACGTGTAATATTCCGCAATTATATTTGATTCCACAACGCGAATGAATAAATATACTAATGACCATCAGCCAATCGTCTTTCATCGTTTGGTTAAATATATAAAACAATTCATATACACGTATGTAGATATATGTATATGCCGGTATGTAAAGATATATTTTGCGACGAGGAGTCACCACTTAGTTGACCTCTCTGTGGGTATAGGTAAAGAGCCGCCAGTGGAATTTTCTTGCGGCCAACATTACAGAACAAATCCACACTGGACGGCGACGACAACCACCAACACACAACCGAACATATACGAACGAATGGAAACATTCGAGCAATGCAGATAAAGATAAAACTATAGGTAAAGAGAAGATCGAGATAGAGAGAAATAGAGAGGTGGCGTTTTTCACCGGTATGTGCATTTTACGGATTTCTTTTATATACATTTGAAGCGCATTATTCGCTCGTATATATTTACAAACATGGCGGGAATTATTGCGGATAAAAATAAGCTAAAACGCGCATCTGATGCGTTTATGCATGTCTAGTACATATATCTAAGGTGCATGTATATATATTTCCATGCAATATATGCTGGTGTATAATAATAGTAAATGCTAACTATGCACATTGATACAAGCTCATTGCGTTGCTAACTGCACGGCGGATTTTCGTTGAAACATTCTTCATGACATTGGAATTACGGATATAGGATATTATAATTAATCATTATCTATAATTATTCATAAATTAATTAATCATCATCAGTTTATACATATTGATAATTGAATTGGCCGATAAATAATAATTGATAAAGGGATGGATAAAAATTTTTCTTTTTTATAATTTTCAACGAATTATTAATTAATATCAGTTCGTTCTTTTTGTTATATATGAATTGGTATTTATTATATTGTTATGTGCAGTTATTATTCAATGAGGGAATCGCGTCGGGGCGTTGATAATTATAGTTATATGAATTCATTAATTTAAAATGAATTTAAGTGTATTCCACACCTACGTAGTAGGTATATAATAATTATTCTGAAGAATTTATAGGATTCAATTTTCATTTTATTTTATTTTTTTCACAGATCATTCTTGTTTAGGCGTGCACTTTAAGCGACCTTCATTTATTTTACATGGACGAAAGCCTTTTTCAGGAATTATATATATATATATATTTGTGTTTATATTTATATTATATACTCAGATGTATTTATACTCTCACTCGCAAGGACAGCGCTGATCCATCCCTATAGTTTTGTCGTTTATTACATAGTATAACGTGTATAGATATAGGTATAATGTGTAGGTATATATATCGTGGTGTTGCACAACAGATTTCTCAAATTGCTGTTGAATTTTTCAGTGTGCGCGCAAGCGTCGTCATCCGTGACGACGTGATCAGTTCTTTCATATGATTTTGACACAATCTGTCTAACGTAACACGTGCACACTCACTCACCAATGAATTTCATCAGGAATTTTTTTTTTTTTAATTTTTTTCATTTTTCAATTAATGAAAACGTGTGTTAAATTCTTCAGGCTCATCCCTCTTCCGGTTTTCATCAATATTTATATAATATTCCACCGAATTTCTTCTAATTTTTTATTCAATTACAAAATCAAATAATTTTGTTTACGTAAAAAAAAAAA
Organism: Microctonus hyperodae; assembly: GCA_030347285.1. NCBI lineage: Eukaryota > Metazoa > Arthropoda > Insecta > Hymenoptera > Braconidae > Microctonus > Microctonus hyperodae. The sequence continues at coordinate 3,838,807 of JAQQBR010000004.1, forward strand.
AAAATTCATTAAAAAAAAATTTTTTTTCTATTTCAATTATCTTTTGATAATTAATAAAATACAATAAAAATTTATTATGTATAAATAAATAATAAACTATCAATTAAACTATAATAATTTGTAAAATAAATTAATAACAAAAGTTCAATTGAAAAATAAATATCTATTACATCTAAAATTAAAAATACATAAAAAAAAATTGTGGAACTCTAATCTTTAATAATCAATAAAATAATAA
>JAQQBR010000004.1:3850085-3867925 GCA_030347285.1 Microctonus hyperodae
ATCACGAGAAATTAAATTGCTTTGCGTTTTATTTTGTGTAGATTCAAAGAAAAAATTGCAATGAATATTATTATTTTTATTTAGCTTCATTAGGAAGTGGAGACTTTACAATTCAAGGTGCCTCGGATGGTAATAGTGATTTCAAGATTCAAGGTGCAAGTGATGGGAATTCTGACTTTCAAATCCATGGAGCAACCGATGGACAAGCTCAATTCCACATTCAGGGTCCAACTGATGCCAATGCACAATTTCAAATCCAAGGAGCCACAGATGGAAATTCAAATTTCCAAATTCAAGGCGCCACTGATGGACACAGTCAAAGCGCCATTCAAGGTCCATACGACGCGAATCAGGGATCAAGCAGAGCTTTGCAATATCGAGATCCAAGTGGTAAATATCAAAATGATATAAATTTTTCACTGAATTAAATATTCTATTGAATATTTTATTTATTAAATAATTTATATTGATTAATATATCCGCAGGTTTGAGCGTTAATTGGAAGTCGTATCAACAACCTGCTCAAGCTCGACACCAGCCATCTGCTCAAGAACAAATCCAGTATGAAGAACCAGCACCAGCTCCAGTACCTCGAAGAAAAGCACAAAGACAACGATATCAAAATGCAGCTGCTCCAGTCAATCAACCGTCTCCTGCAGCTTTAAATAAAAATCCGAATTTCAAAGTGTTTGATAAAGCGCCACCACAAATCCAACAACTTCTACAATTCCAACAACAAATTCCATATTTGAATATTATTCCACAGCAATACAGGCAAGTCATAGAAGCAATACAATTTTTATTAATTATTAAATTAAAAAATTTCTTTCTCTGCAATTATATAATTACAATTTTTTTTCTGCACTTTCTAGATATGATTTTGATAATACACAAAGTCTAAGTCATGCTCAAGCGCAACCGGAACCAGCACCTGCAGCACCATTACCTGCTGAACAACCTACTCGCAATCAATATCGTGGAAAAGCTCGTGGACACTCGAGACAAAAGCGACAAAACCAACCCCGACGACAACGTCAACATCAACAAAAACAGATTCAAGCACCGGCAGAACCACAGCCACCATATCGCAGTAACGTTCCAGCAAAAATTCAAGAATTACTGAGATTCCAATCACAAATCCCATACGTCAATCACATTCCTGAACAATGGAGGTTGGAACAAATAATAATTTATTCGTAAATTTATCGATACTATTTATCAATTGGTTATTTATTAATTGAGGTTAAATAATATTTCAGGTATGAAGCTTTGTTAAAACAGGAAGGACAACTGCCATCCGCACAGTATCAACGTCAACCTGAGCCTGAGCCTGTTCGACACAGTCAACGAGTTAGACAAAAGCGAGCAGCACAACAACATCAGCAGTCCCAGCAACATCAACAGCCTGATTTATCCCAATATCGCCGAATATCTCAACCACCTGCTGAAAAGCTTCCTCATTACAATCCAAATTTACCTGCCAATTTACAACAGTTACTTAAATTCCAGGCGCAAACGCCCTATACAAGTGTCATTCCTGAACAATTCAAGTACGAGAAATTATTATCTGCCCAAGGACAACAACAACATAGACAAAAACGACAAGCGCCTCGTTATCAGCGTCAACAACAGCAGCAACCACAACAACAATTTGATCTCTCGCAATATCGTCGAATATCTCAGCCACAAGCTGAACAACTTCCGCAATATTCATCAAATATTCCTGCGCCAATTAAACAACTGCTTCAATTTCAATCCCAAGTTCCTTATGATATAATTGCTAATAAAATAAATGTTCGTTTAGACAAACCCTACATTCCTCAACCGATTAACAGTGCTCAAGTCGCTAAATATCAGCCACAACTTCAACAATTACCACAGCATCAACAGCAACAGCTACAACCACAAATTCAATCCGCACCGGTATTTCAACCAGCGTCAGCTGCGCCCCAAGCGCATTATCAACAGGCTCAACAAGTTCAGAGACCCATTTATCCATCGCCGCAGTTGGCCCAGCCGCAGTATCAACAACCTCAACAACTTCTTCGACCAGCTGGACAACTTCAATCAGCCCCACAGTCACAATATTCTCAATTAAATCAACAATCACAAATTATTCGTCCACAATTTCACCCAAATCAAATTCAACAAGGCTCTTCACTTCAATATCCACAATCACCATATAGATCACCGATAAATAATGTTCGTCCTGTTACCGAAAATCAGTATTGATTTATTTGAAATATATATCCCACATTATTTTCCATAATTATAATTTTCTTTCTGTCTCTATAGTAAAACATAAAAATATATCTGAAACATATATAGTAATATAATATTTTTTTTTACAATATTGTGATGAGCGTAATTGTTCATTAATTTGATCAATGTGATAGTTTAAAAAATATAAAAATATATAAAATTGTTATACAATTATACATGATCTACTTTATACATTTAAGAAATTTTTATTTACACACTGTATCGTAATTATTGAGTAAATATATTTTTATATCACCTTATATACATTTCTTATATATAATTCTATTATTCCTTTACTTCTTTTATACATATACATTACCTGTATATTATAATAGAAAATTATAAATGTGACTAATATACATATCCATACGAGGTGAAAAAATAGGCGTGTCGCTATGTGAATGTAAAAGTCTTCACATATCCCTATCAATGCAAACTTGTATACATACATGTGTTATCTGTTTCCTTATATTCACGACATAAGAGTCCAATAACCCTGTACATATAATATAACGACACACCCAGACGTATCGATTGAAACCACTGCACAATTGGTAAAAAGAAATGTTTTTTTTCTCTCTACACCATATTCAATACAAGGTATACATAAAATATACAAGTATAAATAAATGTATAGGCATATGATATTTTTAACGTTATCTAAATACTATTATCCGATCACTTCCAGGTTGGATTACGTGATTGGAGATATGAAGACAGTGGTGGGCAGGAGTTTAATTGAAAAAATTCGTGACCAACCAACCAGCATATAAACCGGTGGTTGGCTTTCAACAACCCTGGGTCAACATTGTCCATATAGAAGCTAGTGCGTCAACGAAGCTCTCGTCAGTTTACTCATAGCCACTCATTGGTGTTTGTAGACGCGCATCTATTTAATCATGAAACATATAGTGAGTGTATTAATTCATAATTATTATTTGAATATTATTATGCCTCAAAATTATTTTCATCTGTATGTAACAATTATTTTTTGTTTATTAGATTACGCTGATGTGCATTTTTGCACCGATTATATGCTACGCTCAGCAACATCAACAGCAGCAAAATTATCAACAGCCACAAGTTAATTATCGTCCACTCTCACAGGCGCCAGCTGGTATCAAACAATTGTTGCAATTCCAACAGGCGCGTGAGCCTCTTGTTAATATTCCGGCTCAGACACCACCTAAATTGGCACCAGCTCAACCTATTCAACCAGTCCAAACTCCTCAAGGACATTTGTCACAATATCAGCCAAAAATACAGTATGGTCAAGCACCACAGCAACCAAATTATCAAAATCAAGCGGCGGCTTTTGCTGCGCAATATCGTCCACAACAACAGCAGGGTCCAGCACCACAGCAACAATATCAAGGCTGATTAAAATATAAATCAGTAATTATACAAAAACAAATTAATCTATAAAATCGAATTTATACTTTTTTCTTTTCGTATAGATTATTTAAATTTACTATATTAATTGTTTATTTTTTTTTTTTCAAAGTACTCTTTATTTTTACTCTGTGATTGTGTCAAAAACAATTAAAATAAATATATATTTTTTTTTTTGTTGTTATTTTCATGTTATTCAATTCTTGTAGGACCAGTTTCATCTAAGATAAATAAATGTACTGCTATCTAATTATCGTTCACGTTTCTCTGACCCAATGAATCCCTATTGCTCGTATATATTTCCTGAATCGTTTCTCTATTATACACAGCGCTATTTTGCTTTCACTTGGACTCGTTGTTGCAGAAAGGGGAGAGTATATACATATATACATACATACATACAACGAATGCAAGTATATAGTTCCACTTCAACGATGTATAATATACCTGGTGTGTAGGTATATGTACATATACATGTACTTACATGGATACACTATACCTAAAGTGATTATATATACCATTGAATGTCCGTGCAACTCCATTCACGCGGATAAAACCATATACCGTCATCTTAGCAACGATCATTCTCTACAAAATTGGATACATGCGAATAATAAGGTGATAAAATAATTTGAAATTGAGAAATTTAAAAAGTACTTTAAATACAAAAATCGTTTGATTTTTTTTAAAATTATTATTATTAATTAATATTAAATCCTAACAATACTCATTCGCTCTTGATGTAATATAATATTAATAATAATAAAAAATAAACTTAATATATATTTAATTGGCTGATATGAGTTAATATTTTTTTCAGCAATGTTTATTTGTGTAAAATGAATAATATAATTTAATAAATAAAACGTATATGATATTTATATTAATTAATTATACATTCGCGTAATAAATATTAATTTAATAAAGGCGAAAGTTTTTTAAAATATTTACTTAAATATTTTATTTTACTGCTGCAGCAGTGAATTTCTTGAAAAGGTATATAGAGACAGAAAAATTTTTTAAACATGTATATTAGGGCAAGAAGAGGGTGCCTGACTCGTCACTTGAAAAATCAAGGTATCATCGCACCAGCGGTTGCACACAGTGGGGCGGTATATATAAAATATGTGCTACGTACGATATATGCATCCTGACATCCCGTGCGTTCACTCTTTTTTTTTTCTTCCCACTCTCCATCTCATTTTGTTCCTGATTTCACCCGCGCGCCCCTTTTGCACATCATCCTTTCACTACTGAGCGACGATTACGCGTCGACGGATTTTGTGCGTGCGGCGAGCTCATCCCCTCGTTTGTGCCACGCAGTCACCACCCCTGCAGCTTTTCATATAAGTATATGTATATGTATATATATAGATGTCTATTCGTCGATGATTTTGTAGTTTGGTTTACTCCCTTTCCCTTGTGTACCCTTGATGCTGTATTCTATGGATCTATGGGGATGCCCTCACCGGCAAACAGGCAAGAGGATTAGAGAGTCCATTAAAGTCGCGGACTCTATTATCCGGAGGGCACGACCATGGTGACATCAACCGCCAGTTCCATTGGCGCAGACGTCAAGATTTTTTTTCTTCACACATATTCATCATAATTCATCTATACCTGTCACAATAATTTTACACTGAAAAAAATAAATAAATAAATGAACGATACTCTACTACATTAATATGCACAGTTATATTAATTATTTCTAATTATAAATATTTGATTTTTAATTATTTAATTCAAATATTTATTACAGAATAAAATCATATTTTTTATTATAAATCCAATTTATTATGTTTATAAATAAAATATCAAAAAAAAAACTATTTACCATAAAATCATTTTGTGATTTTTTATTTTTGTGATTTTGCAGATTAAATAATTAGTTTTATTTACAGATGATACATATATTCAATTTTTGACATTAAGGTACGAAAAAAAAAAATATATCTCTATACTTACGGATTTTTTTTTGCTTTTTGGAATGCAAGTCGCAGTGTGGCCCGCGCCATTGGTCCAGGGGGTCATGAAAGCAAATTACAAAGGGAGGATTACCGGCAGCTGGGCTACCAGGCAACCATCTCTCGTCTATACACGTCTCTCGCTCGCACGTCAATCGTATCGTGTTTTTTTTTCTTTTTCCCTATGTATATATGTATACATAGCCACAGAATATATATGGTCGTGCAAGAGAAAGAGAGTCGTATCACACACTCTCACTTGAAGTATATTCTTTGTCCTTCGATGCATTGGTAACATAATTATATCGGAGTTATAACAAGCCAAACCCCAGGTCACGTCACGAAGGGGTTATATATCTATGTACATACACTGGATAGATACGCAAAATAATATACATATTGAACATCAATCACACACGTACAACTTCACCATCTATCATAATCCTCATGATGATCATCATTATCATCAGAAGAAATGTAATATAATTTTATCAAACTGGATTGAATTACAATTATAACTGTACAAACAAGATTACAAGTAAATTTATTTTATAGTTTTGCAATGTTGTGCTCAATATTAAATTACGTTCGCGTGTTGTGTTTCATTGTAGACACTCCAAATGAATAAAAAAAAATTATATTTAATAGATATATTTAAAATTGCCTGAATATATTGCAAAATAAATTTATTATCCAATATCAACGTTAAACATTATATTACCTAATGCATTTACTAAATAATTATTTGCAATATATATTAAATTTCAACACTACAAATCGATTACATAAAAGATAAGTATATTTCATAAATGGTCGATAGAAAAAAAAAATATATAGCGTGTGAATTGCGTTGTGGTCTACTGGGCGATTTCAATAATTGCTCTTAATCCTAAAGGGTGTGATGACCATGTATATATAATATATACACGCACGCGGCTTTACTCATGTATATAACAACGGATGACATCCCTGTTTGTGTGTACATATATGTATATAACCCACTCTTTTTGCTTATGTATAATTCTCCCTTACTTTTTATTCTCTATACACACATGCGAATTTATATCGGTTCTTATATTATATCGGGCGCACTTGAACGTTGCGTACACGCTCGTGCTGCATTAACGCGTCGACCCACACTCATTCGCCATCGGGATTTGTTTCAATAACAGCAATAGGACTATATACGTGACGAGAGCATTATTTGCTTTGGCCAATGCCTTCTTATCGGGATCAGGACGTAGATGGCAAGTGGCATCTCCCTCGAGGATAAAACCACCGCGCGGGCACGCGATTACATTTGATTGAAAAATATATAAGTGTGTATAAGTTTGAGAATAATATTTGAATGATTGAAATGGCAAATAAAATATTTGTTACGTTGAAAATAATTTCAATTGAATTACATATATAGCAAATGCACTAGCTGAATTATTTTTAGTAAAAGTATAAAATTTTAAATTGAGAAAAAAAAATTTGTAGATGCTATTAAGATTTATTTTAAATGAATGTATATTAATATTTATTGGAAATATTTGATGTAATTAATTTTTTTTTTTCAGTGATATGAGACTTGAATATATTATATGTAAAATTATATTATTTATATATTTACGTGGACGGATCAGCCATTGTGAAGAGAAGATAGACCGTAAAAATCCAGTATGGCCGACATGCTCGTATGGCCAATCACGACAATGGTGCAAGTGACAGCTGCGCATCCCTCGAGACTTAATGTGTACATATATATGTGTGTGGAAATATCCTCCCCTCTTCCAATTGCTCCAGTTTACTGTTCAGGCCCCCTTTTGAGAAAACCAGCAGTCCCTAACTTTCTGATTTTTGCCTTTCTGAAAGTCAGCCATCGCATAAAGATGTATACCAGTTTTCATTATATAAATAAAGACATACACACACACGCACTTTTTATTCATTCATTATACTTCTCTTTTGTTCATTAAATATACATATAGAAAAAAAAAATCTATAATAAATAATACGATGAAGATAAGTATTGTGCAGGTGTTCATGTAAACTTCTTGATTATCATTATTTAACTTAAAAATAATTAGAAATAAGCAGGTATGTGAAATCCCTGTAAAACCAAATTAAAATAGTTTAAGTCAAGTCTAAATTACATATCTGTTGAAATAACGTTAAAGACATCTACCAAGGATCATTAATCTCAATAGAACGTCATTCATGATGGAAATAGATCTGGTATTTAAACAAATAACTATTTACTTAGAATTAACATCAACATTCGAAGTGTTACAACTCGTTAGTTCTTTGGATTTCCAACAATATATTTATCCAAATAGCTTATTGTTATAGAGTAAAAGGCAAAAGCTGCATAATCCATGAAAGACAAAATCTTTAAAATCTAGAAAAGAATGATCGACATTGAACCCTATCGTCGGTATTTTTCACTTTAGCTAAATTTTTTTTTTTTGCAAAGGATCAAGTATAATAATAATAATGAGTAAAAGGTGTGTAATGTTCTCTTTGGCGCATGATGTCAATATGGTCATCAAGTGAAAGCTGTAGAATTTTAGATTACCCCCTGTGGAAAATAATTTAACATCCGTCATCTTTGGCTGCGTTGTGATACATTTTCTCAGTTATTTTAGCCATAAAATTATACATATTATATATCAGATGACAAGTAGAACACGCGTGTATATACTTGACCTGATTATTTATATATGCATATAAAAAAGAGAAATAAAAATAAATAAAAAATATCAATTGATAAAAATGAAGAAAAATGAAAAATAATAAAAAAATAAAATAATCGTCACGCATTCACAAATATAAAATATTAATAACAAATAATATATTTAACAATTAATATTATATTAATTATTATACTAAAAATGATTTTTGTCATTCGAATTTTTTGCAACTAATATAACAGAACTATAGTTTCATATTTATAATAAACAAATAATTGACATGCTAAAAAAATTATTAAACTATAATATAAAACTAAATTTCTTTCTCAGTTTAGCAATTAAATTATTATATACACATAGGTATATTATGTGTATTAATATAAATTGGTCTTTCACATAATTATTTTTGTTCATCATTATAATAAAATGGACAATTTTATGCATGATAGCTCTTGATGTGCACGCGATTTGATAATTTATCCTGACAATATACCAAATATACAGTCTATACATATTATGTCCATCTAATTTTTTTCCCCCGTGTACTTTCAGGTATGAAGAATGAATAAAGAAGAATAAGAAGAGCATCAGTGTCATGGCGGCAATGAACCCCTCAATGACAGAGAGACCAACTATATATATACGATAATCTGTTCCCATCAACGTTAGACATAATGGAGGCATCAACGGGAGCCAACAATGGGAGCATTTTACCGAAGTGCGGCTGGAACTCGAAAAACCCCCGCTTTTTATAAACTATATATATATATCTCTACAGATGTACATATATATATACCTACATATATGTGCAGTACTCTGGGGGCCATATCGTCGAGTTTGGCAAAAGCAACTCAGTTTTAAATATATATCCATGTAGATATATTTACGGGGGTTGCAGATTTATTATTGTATTATATATATTTATAAGTAAAAATATAGTCTACCTCAGCAGCATCGAGTTTTGCTTTATTAAATTCCTGACACGAGCCGCGTCGCACGTGCAAATATTTCGCGAAGGGTCGTCAAAACGCCATCGCGTTCTTTACTTGTTTTCAACCAATGACTTGGAGGATTCTCGGTTGATGTACAGCTACTACACTGCTTCATCATGATATTTTATATACGAACATATCTGAATGAAAAAGAGAAGAAGAAATAAATATCATAAAATATGTATATACAATTTATTATACATAATGTATATGTTTATTTAAATGTGTCGAAGGAATTTTCTCATTAAAAATTCGAATTATAAAATTCTTACCCCATATTATTTAATATATATACTGAAAACAAATAAATAATTCTTTCCTAAATTCATTCAAGAATCCTTAAAGCTTGGCGTATATTTATAAATAAAAAAATACAAGCGAATAGGTGTATATAATATTGTATCAATTTTCAGGATGAATTGGTCTATATAATTGTCTTTTCAAGTTTTTTTTATATGTATTATACATATACAGTGTATATAATATAAAGCCATCAAACTTTTCAATCGATTGGAAGACTCCATCATATATGATTAAATCAAGAATTCAAAATACATATGACATAAAACCACTTAAATAAAATCATCAAAAATCGACCCCATGCGTTCACTAATTGACTACAATTCATCTACATCACACATATACTCATTTTTTTTTCTTTTCATAAATGTTACATACACTATATACTACACATGGCGACATGGTATAAAAATATATATACTTTCTTACACATAAACTTCTTTTTTTTCCGTTTTGTTGCCTCGAAACAATAGTGACAATACGGTGGCAAATATTCAAGTGGTTGCGATAGCATATTATACATGAACACTCCTATAACGCAGTTAGATGATTCGATGTAACATATAGTTAAGGGTCCCTTCTTGTATGTATAACATATTATATCCCTCGATGCAATTACCTATCGGGGCCCGACGTGGACCATTGTAATATTATAGCATCGATAGCATGTTTTGTTACTGTTACACTCCCGAGCGATTTTATTCAATTGTTTTTTTTTTCCTTCTTACCGCCTGCTTCACCCTTCATATATTTCACTCTACCTCTTCAGCTCCCGCGCAGAGTTCTACTAGACCAGTTGCCTTGATCCTCACTGATGACGTACATATATTATGACGATGGTGGTGATACAGTGGTACGTACTGTACAGTATATTGTAATGGTGGCAAGGTGGTGCATGGATAAAACACAACACTCCTGGTGGGAACCACTTGTCGCTTAGACGCATGCACGCGCACTTATATACATTTTGGGACCCCGCATATAAATATAAATTTCTTTTATTTAAACCAAAGGAATTTTTACTTACACAATTATATACGAGAAAGCACATGGGTGCAGATTATATTATTCGCTCGTTCGGAAGCGTTACAGTGTATATTTATATTGTTGTTTCAAGTATTGCGCCGGCACTTGGATGAGCGATAAAATATGAGTATATATAGTTCACTCTATATATACAGATGTACATGTATATGTGTGTGTATTATATTTATGTTTGTAGACGTCTATATATGTATATATATTTGGATAAATCGCCAACATACGGCTGAGCATACACTTATTTTGAAGTGTTTCATTAATTCGAGATGCTAATTGCACGAGAATGAGCGGTATTATATTGTTCAATGTTATTCAATTGGTGGAAAAAATATATATACATTTGTATGTATTAATTACACTGATGGATTTTCACTGTGGGATTTTTTTATTTCAGTATGTACTGTATAGATTGAAGAAAAAAAAATTCGCAGATAATAAATAAATAATTTAAATAATTTAAATATTTAAATGAATATATATTGTTTGTTTGACGTAAGTATTTTTATTCGATATCATTGATTTAGTTACTTTATTTATTTATTTTTTTTTTTTCGGTTTATATATATGTGAAAATGTTGTTTTATTTATAGTAAACTATGAGAATTTTTATATAGTCTTTTTTTTTGTAATATTTTGTCTATTGGTGTATGTCGACAATGTAATACAACCTTTTTGGGCGGACTGTTTACCTGGGTAATTTGTCAACGAATAATGTTGTGAATGGAAAATACCTGAAGTCTAAAAGGACGCGGGTGACCAGTCTATAACATCACGGGCGGTCTTTATTGTGGCGACACCGTGACAAAATAATTTATTAATAGAAATGATAGTTGATTATTTTTTTTTTCTTCAGTGTGATTTTTTATTTACCGTTGAAAGTAATTGAAGGTAACGAGTATTTTTCGTAAACATATTGGATTGATAGGGGAATGAATGAGCCCACCCATTGTGCAATAAATGCGTACTGTATTTTTTTTTCAACACGTAGATTCAAGTGGAGTTGCACAACACATCAGACATTTCAGAAGTCAGTCATGTGGAGGATAAGTATCATTTAAACTATTAGAAACGTTCGTTGTTACACTTTCTTTCGTCCCGCATCAGAAACGTACAACACTCATGTCAAGAAATTCATGAGAATATTTTTCAAACCTTCCTCTTAAAAAACACGTGATTTATTTTTTTATTTTCATTTTTTTTTCTTCTTTCTCTTGACATGGGAAATAATTTGTCGGTATATTATTTCTGCAGCATAGTAAATATATACTCTAGACAAATTTCAATATATTATGAATACATGCACACATGTATGTTAAAGTTCGAGCTATAGATTAACCTTTTTACCTTTTTTTTCAGTGATTAAAAGTTACGGTCTTATATAGTCTGCCGCAACGCCGACCAGCATTTTTAACTGTGTGAGTTAACAAATTTGTAACTCTCATTTCAACGTATATACAATATATATATAGAGGTAATATAACTATACAGATGAAATGTTGTGTTATAGAATTTTGGGACGCGCGCGGTCTCCAAGCTTTTGTACTGCGATTACAACTCAAATCACCATGAAAATGCCCGTGAAATTTCCGCGGCATTGTAATAGTTGAGCTGCAGGTAAAAACTCGGTCGTTTGTTGTGTTCCGTCAATTTCCTGAGGATTTTTTTTTTTGCCTTTTAGTTTTGTTATTCTGATTTCAACTTTTTTTTTACACACATCTTTCTAATGGGAGAAGAAAAAAAAATCAAATGAAAGTAAAATAATAAGCATATATAACTTTTTTTTTGTTTCATAATAATAATTAATCAATTATTATGAGACAAAGATTTATTTTCAATTATTCAGCTCATTATTGGTCTTCATTAATCTATTGAACTATCTTATTGCATGATAACTATTTTTACATTTATATACTAATATTTATTTATACTCGAAATTTTCATAAATTTATAATATATCAATTTTTCGTTGAATTAAACATTAAAATTCATCTAGTTCTATTGAATCATAACTTCTTTTCTGTCGGAATTTTTTCACAAACTTGACAATGAACAAATAAATAATTTATTATACTTATATAATTCCTTTCGCAATTTTAATTATTACCTAAAAGTGCAGATAATTCATTAAAAAATGAATGAAATTGAAAGCATCAAAAATTTATATTACAATTCGCAATGTTTAAACAATGAAATATGAATTTTCATTAGAACTATTTAAATGTAATACGTATACGTATTGCCAGCAGACGCCACGATTGCTTTTAAAGCTCAATCAATAATTTATTAATCCTAATAATATATATTTACTAATATGTAGACACTGATTTTTAAAAAAATACCAACGTATTTAAGTATTTACATTAAACCACGAAGTGTAATTAAACACTAAATTACTTGTGATTATTAACATCACGCGTTTATCTTTACATAATGAACACTCGTGAACTATACAAATATATATAAAATTAAAAAATTATAAATAAAGTCTATCAATCTTATACAACTCTCTCCCATCATAAGAAAAAATATTAAACAGACATTTAACATAAAAACAATTATCGCAATTGAATCATGTTGATCGATACATGTCGCATAATATTCTTTCCATGGGAATAACACCAATAGTTCCACGAAAAAATAATTCAACAATGGCATTCGAAGACACTGCTTTAAGCGAAGCAATAAGTAATATTAATTTACCATATCTCAATGCACCATAAAACGTTGAATTAAAACGTTGGCCAAGTGCCAAATGAGCACCGTCACACAATCTCGCGACTAATGCTGGATCTTTTAATCGACTTGCTGTTGACATTGGCGATGATGAACCATTACTACTGCAATTACTTGGCTCATTGTCACATTCAAATCCAGATTTAAATAATACTAACGCTCGTAAACAAGCATATTCATGTGGATCCACGTGTAACGTATAAAATCCAGTTAAAGTTTCACGAAATCTTATTACTTCCAATGATAATTGTGAATTTTGTGGTCCTGGTGGAATTAACGGCGTTGGATCCATCGTCGGCACTAATTGAGCCACTGATAAGATGAATAAATCACGCCACGAGGCTTCCAATAATGTTATTTGATCTTCTTGACAGAGATTCGTATCACTTGATAGCTCACGCACCCATCGGACATTTAAAAATATTATACGAGCTGCTTGCTCGCACATGGAGTCGCCATTCAGCGTTGGTGATAATTGTAATGCAGGCATGGTGTGAATGGGAACCTTAAAATGAAAAAATATTACATTAGAATATGAAGAAAAAAAAATTATACATGTAGAAAGAAAGTAATATAATTTCGAGCTGAGACAATTAGTGAAAATTATAATTCACAAAGTGTCTTCATAACACATTTATGATTTTGAATTGATAAATTATTGATGTATTTATTTTTTAATAGGATATAAATTTATTATTTTTAGTTATAAAATGAACTAAAATACCTTGGTTGAACCTTGATAGTAAAATGGTAACGGTGGTATGAGATGACGTGGTGGTTGTGACGGTTGTGGTGGTAATGGTGGTGCCGGTGGTGGTAATAGTACTCTTGGATCCGGCGGTTGTTTTGGTACTGCTAAATTTAATACCACATTCGTTGATGGTGCAATATTATTAACTATGTCCGGTTCTTTTAAATATAACGAGATTTGCCTTCGAATTGTCGAATTACGTGGACCACGTTCATGCTGAACAGCTAAATTAACCAAAGTAAATGAATAATTAATGAGTTATTAATTCGTATAATTTGATAATTAAATCAAGTGGTGAATTTATACCGTACTTACCATCCTTGTTCATACCAGCACGTAAACATTTTGATAGTCTGCAAGCTCTGCATTGATTTCGATGTGTTTTATCTACCATACATCCACCCGAAGATTTTGCTTTACATACGTATTGTCTATTTCGTCGAATAGACCGTTTGAAAAATCCGGCACAACCGTCGCAAGCAAATATTCCGTAATGCTTTCCTGACGAATGATCGCGACACACTTCACAAGGAATATCAAATAAAATACGACCTGTAACAAAAATTACCAATGTAGAACAAATTAATTTATTTCACAATCAGTGAAATATAGAGAAAATTATTAAACAAAGAAAGTACCTGGAGAGAAAAATCAAAAGAAAATTATTGACAAAAAATAGAGAAGCACAGTGATTCTGCTAAATATAGTGTAACTTATATAATATAGAATTAAAAGTGAATCTGCGATATACCTACTGAACAGTGCCTTCAGATATATTAGAAAAACTGAAATTTATTTCATTATAAATGATAAAGAAATGTGAAATAAATATTTAATAATTTCTTTATCAATAAAGTTTACACAAATACTTATAAATATGAACTACATCATAAACACGAACGAATATTTTTATCAGAGGAAGAATTCCGGGATCATGTTTATTAAAATACCGTGGTCTGAACCATAATAAAAATTCAAAATGAGATAATTATTTTCTCATAAAAAAAAAAACAATATATCTGCATAGTAAAAAAAGGTACTTCATTATCAACAATATAATTGTGATATTTCAAGAATAAATTATCATATGATATAATAAATTTTTGTCAATAAAAAATATCAATTAATTAATATATGAGTGGTTTATTTTGAAAGTGGTCCAAGTTCATATAAATTGCTTTATAATTTAGGCCACTTTCAAAATGAACGACTCATATATCATTACATCGATTTTTTTTTATGAAACTGAGTCAATAAAATTTTTTCATGCGTTAACGCATAGTAATTTTTCTCTCCGTGTACTCATTGTTTATGTATTTTTTTTTGTACGCACCTTACATAGTGGATTTCAATATAATATGAAAAAAAAAAAAAAATAGTTGGCTTCCGAAAGCATTTAGTCCCTTTTTTCACTAAATAGGCGTTTAAATATGAATAAAAGAAGCAGCGAAATTGATTGGGAGACCGTGATATGATGAAGTGTCGTGTTTCTCGTTGCTCACTTAAATGTTGAATACACTCAACCCTGCAGCCACGTCCGGTCCTTTCAATGACTATTCTTTTTCACTCCTGCCAACATTTACTCATATAATATACATACATGTTCCCATATACATATACAAACATATATGAATTTATGAAGTCCTATTGAATATTGTGAAGGTGGAGTCTTCGGTGACGAGCGATGACAGAAAGATCAGTGCAGTCTATTATAACATAAGCGTGAGTGAAAACGACTGTATAAACCAGCGTTCTTAATATTTGTATATGAATATGTTTGTATGTGTGTTGGCACCTTGAACAAGTATTTTAACTTGGTGCAGGTACAACTATAATTTGGCTTGGCAAAAAAAATATTAACCGATTGACAAAATATAAAAAAAAAATCAACCAATTGAAAAAATATAAAAAAAAAAAAATTTAAGACTGATGTACTACTTTGCCGTCATTCACAAAAATTTCATATTTATTCTCGGTGGTAAAAGCGATTGCTTATATATTCTGAAATATATTTATACATTTTCATCATCAACATTATTCAAAAATCTTCAGAAAAATATATATTTGACAATTGACATATAACGACAATATAAAGAACTCCCCTGTCACATCATTCATACAATAGAATCTTTTTCAAATGTTAAAAGTGAGAATATATTACTATAAATGTACATTGAACAGAGATTATATTTATGTAAATATAATATTTGACATTTTATAAAAATAAAAATAGAAATTATATACTTATGTATCTGACAAAAAAATATTTTATATAAATAAATTCATTTTATATTTATATTAAATATGACTTCACATTATTTTATCTTTATATTCTACAGTTAGTTCATCAGTGTAAAAGAATGATAAAACTTTAAATTCCTCTATAGATATTAATATAATTATAATTTTTTTTTTTTCCTTCGTTTTTCTATTTTTTCTTTTCATATTCCAGACTTTCTGGCGGTGATATCCACAATAAATTTTCTAGAGTTTTCTTTTACGTTAAAGTTTATGATGAAAGTTTTGAAACGCCTATTGCGAATTCAAGACCACCCTTATTGCATTAAATATACAATACTTGCATCGACATGAACATACTGAGCATATATCAACGTATGTATTTCTTTATAATATATACATACAATTTGTAGATATATATATTTATTCGTAAATGCGCGAGCACAACGCACAACTCTAGAATATATAACAGGGTGAAAATACATACATAGATAGTTCTTTGAATGATATGAGGGAATAAAATGAAGTCTGAGAGAAAGTGAAGTCGGGAGTTTTGCTTTCGGAGGCACGCGATGATGTTTATCGTCACATGTACAACACATTATATTGATATAAGTGGAAGTGAGATGGATGAAAAAATAAAATAAAGCCAAGAATATATGTGGCGGAAGAGGCGTATTCAACAGCTTATATCATTTGAATTTTTTATTATTAGTTAAACTCTGTATTTTAGCATACATGCGCGCACTTTTCATCCTCCACAAACCCCCCAATAAAATTTCCCCGTATGTATTTCACCATAGTTAGATGTGGATATTTATATAGTTCCATATATGATAGATAGACGAATAATAAATTCACGGGTATTTTTTATTAGTGAGAGTTTGAGTACATAAAAAGAAAAATCGAAAATTTATTGTCAGGATAAAATAAAGATAAAGTGAAAGAAAAAAAAAAGCAAAATGAGAGAAATAAAAGACAACTGCAGCAAATGTTACAAATGGTATATAAGGTTAAATTGTCGATATATCTATACACGTGTATATTGAATGTCGTGGTCATGAGTGGTTGGCAACAATTGCGGCACCGGATGTGATTCACGCGACTGTAAAACTTACTTTTGGGGTGTACACGCACATATAGATATGTATTAAAATAATATACAGATATATGGAATTTATTTAAATGATTTGAATACTAACATTATCCGTTGCATGTCGTCCTCTTATTTTTCTTAATTTTTTTTTTGTATTAATTTTGTATATATACATATATGTGTACGTATAAACTTAAGTATACTCTTTTTGTTTCTCACTTTACCCAAAGATCTTTTTTGTAACTGTTCATTTTTACAAGTAATGCACACGACTAAAAAGTTTTATCAACTGCAATTAAGTCTATAGAAAAATTATTTTTGATAACTGTAATTGAAATAAATTATTAATCCAACGGATCTTTCCATTTCTACTTATAAAACATTCGAACTTATTAT
>JAQQBR010000004.1:3873209-3883325 GCA_030347285.1 Microctonus hyperodae
AAAAAAAAGTAAAAAATATATTTCTCACCTCACCAAATGCAAATGCAACAAAAAAATCTAAACATCAATTGGAAGATTTGTACAATAATAGTAACAACAAATAACTCTCTTTTTCTATGTATTTCTTTTTGGCTTTCGGCTTGTGCGCCCTTTATTTTGCCCTTGCACACAACACAACAGTTGTATGAGCGACTGGATCTAATGACGAGAGTATAAGAAAGAGAGGGAGAGAAAAAAGTGTCGAGGGGAAATGTTGAACGCGGTCTATGAGCTTTTTTCATCTTCTTTTGTCGTCAGAGCTGCAATCGCAAGAAAAGATCTTGCAAAATTAGGTTGACATTTCTGTTAGGAAGCGCCTTATTGCTCCAATGGGATTGCATTGAAATGACGGGCGGGATGTATATATACATATGTATGAATGTATTGGTGGAATGGAGGGATGAATTATTTTACATGGGCCTTAAGGGGCGACGACATCTATGAACAAGTCGAAGTAATCCCCGCCTAGCTATCACACGCTCCGGTGGACCAGCACTATAAGATTGTGCGCCCCGTCAAGCGCCACAGAATTGAAAATAAAGCCCCGCGCACCTTCACCTCCGACAACAACTATATACAATAACAAAACTACAACTACGACTATACTATGACTAGTATAATACTAAAACTATATTCTTTACAGGGACTCAGTCACAGCAAGTCCCGCGTAATGGAGGATAAGCCGAAGACCAAAAGAGTGACTCTGGGATCTTTACCGAAATATTGAGGATCTCTCTCTAAATATATATATATGTATAACTGACTGTATATATGTGCTATATGCCCTGCAAGCGATTTTTTTTTATTTTGATGCCAAATGTATTCTGGTTTTTGCCCTTCACCTGCATTTTTTTTTCTCACTTTTATAACTAATTATTTTCTTTTTAATTTTTTACAATATTGTATACAAAATTTCCTACATCATTATTTATATTTTATTTATAATTAAAATTAACATTTTATTATTTTTTGTTTTAGAAAATCAATAAAAAATTCTATGGATATAAAATTTAAAAATAGTTAATCAAGTATAATATATAATAAATATTAAATAATATTTATTATTTTTTAATATTTATTATTATGCTTGATAGTTTATATTTTTTAAATTATTTATAGGGATGATATATACATATGTATAGATTTTTGATTGATGCTCTGAAACAAAAGATAATAGAATGTTAATTAAAATATATATGAATATGATGAGGGAAATTTTTTTACGAGTTACAACCTGTTGCTGCCACCCTTTAACCGTGTAAAACGTCGATATATATATTTTAGTTTAAACACGCGGGGGTGAACGCTGTGGGAATTTCGTGGCATATGGTTTCATCGCGATATAAAATGCGTATTGAGCGCATTCTGTTTCTCGTTATGGTGGCTAATGTGTATATATATATAAAAGTTATTGCAAGGGGAAAAAGAAGTGAAATCATCAGACAACAATTATGCCCGATGATTCCATATGTGAAACTTTAGTAATAAGTTACATGAGAAATTGGTATATGTATGATACTTTGAGCATATATACTACAACATAATCTGACATGGGAAGTTGAATGAGTGTATGTAGAAAGTTTTCATTTTTTTTTTTTTTTTTTTTTTTCGAACTGAATATATATTTTACTGATCGATATATGCTTTCATATATATGAATGTACTATTATATCAACTGGATAATTGTGTAATTGTAGAATTATATGTCCAATCATCTTGTTACTTCATATATGTAATTTAATTGAAGAATCTTACTGAATGATTCAAGAGAAAATTTCACGATGAAAAAAAAATTGATTCATGCAGTCTAAAAATACTGAGATTATATTTTTTCCTTGAAATCGCATTCAACGCATTCACATTTCTAAAATACACAGTCCTTGATCCTTCAACTCAACTCAATTTTTTTTCTTATGCGACATATATTTTTTATACAAATAAAATTTTTTCTCTCTTTGACTAAAAAGTAAAATGACAAAAATCTTTATTACTAACGACCGGTTAATGTCCGTTAGTCGGCAGGAAGTTCAATGTTATGAAAATTAGAGTGTACACTGATTGACACAAAAGTCGGTTAAATATATGTATATATATGACATACACAATAACCAGTACGAAATAACGAATTTTCATGATGATAAACGGGCGTGGACGAATGTCAGACGGATGACAAGTAGTTGCACCAGCTAGTAGATCAGAAATCAGAGCTGTGCTTCTCATATAAAATTCAATAGAACATTAAAAGGGAAAAGAAAGAATATGTGGAGAGTTCGAGTGAAGATATGTACATCTTGAGTCTATATACCTTGCGAGACAGCCATCCTGGGCGGTAACATCCGGCCTCGAGTTACGCATTCACTTATCCACTATCCTCCGAACCCAAAAATCTATATATACATACTTCAATATATAGACATGGAGAAAAAAAAACCTGGGAATTTCTTCCAAGAAGAGTCTTACACGACTTACTCTCACGAATCATATATATTTAAATATATATATATATTTCACGTATTTGAATAGAAAATTATACGTATAAAATGAAACACCAAGTGAAGCACTTGAATGATTAAACTATAGAATTAATTAACCTATACACAGAATAATGAAGAAATAAAAACAGGTGAAAAAAATAGGCGTGTCAAATCATTACGAGAAAAAAAATTTTCAAGGAATGTTATTCATAATATTATTGAATTATACGCATTCTGATATTACTGTAAATAATACATTATCACAATTAGAATTGTAAATATAGAAGCGCCAATGACATTTGACTCTTGTATAATCCGCCAGCCAATGAAAATTCGAATAAAATATCAACACTCGAATAGATCCCTTTGCTGGATATCAGAATTTCTCTGGCAGTGCAGCCAATCTTAAGTACACATATTTATATATATTTGACTATAAGCTTTGGTTGGGTCGCGCTCTCATCCGCACTAGCCGTGTTCTGATTCGTGAATGGTCCGCCCTGCAAAAGCACAACAGCCAGTGACGTAACTCGAGCCCATGCCGTTACCATTGACAGCGCCGCTGTCAGTCTATCTATTGTTCGCCATCTTCTCTTACTGCCTCACCCACAATATAAAGTTCCCAACATCGACATACATATACACATATGTATGAAGGTATATGTGTATGTTATTATATAGCGGTGGTAATAAGCAAAAGACCCGCAGTGCACAACGAGCATTTTGCCTCTTCAACATTTCTCAAATTACCAAAAAAAAAAAAAGAAAAAAAAACGCCCACACCATTTTTTTTACGTTTGTTTTGTCTACTCAATATATATGTCTTTTATATAAACCCTGAGCTTCAACTCTCATCATACATACAGTGTACTCATACACCCTACTACCATCATCATGTATTCACCACTTGCATCTTCGTCAGTGGCTACTCGCCTTTTGACGAAGTGCTTCTTTAGTTTGAAACGCGCGCGTTATTCAATACCTTCGGAGTCTTTAAACACACAACACAAAGCATTTCCGGAAGCATATATGTATAATATAATGAAAGAAGAAGAGAGGGAGAGAAATTTAAGAGCAGGTAGCACTCATATAACCTTAGTGCTCTATTGCTGTTGTATACATAGTGTGATCAACCGACTCGACGTAAAGTTTCAACCGATTTTCAATTTTTTTTTCCTTCATCTTCATATAGGTATATAAACCTTCCTTCTTTCTTTCGTTCCTGTTCTGTTATTTATTTTTAATCCTTACAACAGAGAGATGCGAGTAAATGGTCGAGAAATTAAGAGACGAGATGGAACGTGCGATAAGAATAAAATATTTACAAACAAATGGATATACATATTGTGCTTTTGGTTTATTTATATGTATTATCGGCATTGACCTGCATCTAATTTTATTAAGTAAAATATATCTACTATGAATATATATTTTACATTGAAGCTTTTGGGCGAGGTTATTTATGAAAAGCACAATATCTTGATTTGATATATCGACACACAGATGTAATTTTGAAATTTATGCTTGTAAAATTGAAATCTTAAATCTATATAATACGTATTTCCCCAAATTACTATTTTATTTAATAGTTTTATTTTTATATGAATTTTTAATGTTCTAGTAGTAACATTATAATTGGAAACAATACAGTAATACATAAGTGTATAATGAGATATTATTTAGATGTAATGATAATAGCGTTATCCATTTACTCTAATTCGAAAATTGTATTTTCTTCAATGATTTTCAAATGTTTATCATAAAATAATAAACATCAATGTTTGTATTAGAATATTTTTCGTATATCAGTTGTTATAAATCAACCAGTATAATAACGAACATTTCAAAACATTATTATTTACTCCATAAATTCAATTGTTTTTACATCCAGACACATTAGAAAACCCCCAAAACATTATTATTTGTTAATTTATTACATAACATAAACTTCTAAGAATTTCAGCAAAAAAGACAATCACTAATGAAGGATAATATTGATAACAATGACAGTATTTTTAATGATGGCGCCTTGACTTTTACTATTGATATTTATATTTTACAGTAATTACATGTAAATAACTTTTATAAAAGGCAGTAAACGAAATGGTATGATTATTATTTTTGTACGTTTAAATTTAACGTATTTCTGTGTTTATATTTCTCTCAAATTATTATACAAACGATAATAATTATATCAAATTGTGTTTACAAGTGTATTTGTAAATATACAACAGTTTTATTATGTAATTAGCAGGTATAATCTATAATATTTTTTATCATATTTTTGTATATTTTTATATAATTTAACGTTAGCAGTACAGGATATGTACGTTTCTATGTTTTAAATAATATTATAAAATTCATAAGAGTCTGTAATGATATATATCCTTAAAATTTTATTATTACTATTGAATATTATATTGTTGAGAAAATTCCATTTTTTATATTTTTACTTATTAAATAGAAATATTATAAAATATTTCGACTTAAGAAGTTCTGCAAATAAATAATAGAAACTTAAGAAAACGCATTAAAATTTATATATGACTCCTATACATTTACGCATTTACTTATAATACAGAAAAATGGATTACGTGTAGCTACGTGTAGACAACTCATTTACTGGAAAATCGAAGGTATATTGTGGTAGGTCATAAGTATATTTGTAGACGAGTGAGGAAGAAAAAAAAAAAAGGCAATTTTCATTAGAGTGAAGTATGAGGTGGAATTAGTTCTCCACCATTTTACAAGCTGTACATTTTGCTTTCCTTTATGTAAAGACTATACAGAGAAGATTATGGTATATTCAAGACTTATTTTTCTCAAGGCCTTTGAAATTTTGATGCCGTAATAAAGTTTATGGCGTGGCAATGTTGGGCGCCGCAAGGATTAACGTCGGCGGCAATAATAAATGGGAAAGTTATAGAAGTATTGCAAAGAATAATAAGAAAAAAAAGTGACGTTTCTACAGTGAAAAAGGAAAAACCATTTAGCTTTTTCCTTTTTTTTTTTTTTTCTTATTTTTACTTTAATATTATTATGATAGAATAAATAACGTTATTTCACAGATAACTAAAGTACAATACACACGAAATCATATACACAAGTGTTTTCTCAATAGTAAAGTTCTCACGACAAACAATTTGTATGAATAGTCGACAACGTGTCAATATATATTTACACGTAATTTT
The DNA here is from genome assembly GCA_030347285.1 of Microctonus hyperodae. Lineage (NCBI taxonomy): Eukaryota > Metazoa > Arthropoda > Insecta > Hymenoptera > Braconidae > Microctonus > Microctonus hyperodae. Next base: position 3,878,914 of record JAQQBR010000004.1, read on the forward strand.
TTCGACACACGTACATCATTCGCCCTTTCTTTTTTTTTATCTTTGATATATTGTTAGTAATATGATCTTGTATATGGCTTCGTCGCGGAAAATGACCCCCGCGGAGAATTCCATTATAGCGAGAAACAATTTATTTTCACCTTTGTATATAAAAGATACGTACGTATATACATGCTACTATGTATCGCAAGAGATAAATAAGTACATTCATAAACGACTCAGTATATACCTATAAATATATAGAATAAAATTATTTACCTCGAATCGGTTTTATGACGATTATTAAAATCAATTTATTGAAAGAAAATAGAAGAAATAATAAATAATTTAATTCAAAGAATTAAATTTATTTTTAATTATTATAGGCGTTTAAGTTAACTAAAAATACTAACAAATAAATTTTCTTTTAAATATATAATTACGCTGGATATAAATTAAATATATTTCATCGAGATATTGCATGCATTTAAATTAATTTCTTTATAATTAAATAATTTATCATCAATATAAATTATTAACGCAATTTAATTTTACAAAAATATAATATTATATTATTTATATTGTATTATATATAACTGATAATTGTGGATATATGTAAATGTTATCAGGGTGATAATAACCCTTCAACATAAGTAATTCCACTGACGCAATGCAACTTTTGCCACACGCAAATGACATTGTGATCAAAAGGGGTGAATATAAGAAACATCTAAACCCCCTTCGTGGGGTCGCATCGAATTTGCCACGCCCCTATGGAACACCCCCGCATTCACAGAATATATATATACATGTATATATATTTCTTTTTTTTTTTTACTCTCTTGTCTTTTAACACAAAAACGAACATTCACCTTTGGTGATACACTATACTTGTTTAACCATACAGTGCACACGTACACGTGTCTTTATGAATATATCCCATGGGAACACGACTAAGCGATGGTGTACTGTCGTCAGATGGCCATCATTAGTCAAGTGAGGGGAGACGAGTTGCTGATGGACATGTATATAAACTTGTATTAGTTATACATTTGTGCACATCAAATTTATTTGTGTGTAAGATGAAATAAGAAATAATATATATTAATTATGTGTGCACCTGATTTGTTAAAATAAAATTAACAATATTAATAGACTGAGAGCTAATAATTGAATTAAAGTTAAAGAAAGTGAAGTGATAAATATGTTATGTATTAAATTAATTATTTAATATTTGATTAATTAAGATAATATAAATATTTTGTGATTTATGAATTAAATTAAATTTATTTATTATTTTCATTTTAAATCTTTGCAAAGGTTATAATTAATAATTTTTTTAGTACTAATTTGTAAATATTTATATACTCAGCTAGCATATTTTTATATGAATATACATATGTATTAACTTATGAGGAATTGGTTTTGTGCTTAATTGTATAATTTATTTTTTTAGTTTTACAATTTTTATTTGAAGTGTGTTGAACTCTCGGGAGGTCCCTCGTTTTTGCTCTTGAGAAACAAAACACCTTTTCTCTAATATTATATGTATACACGTACGCAAGTACATACATATACATATAGGTATTGTATTTAAATGTAGAGGCCCGCATTGCGCACACGTCTTTGGCGGAATTTTTTCTTGAGTATGTAAAATGTGGGAAAATACACGTCACACTTCATTGTAATAATACAATGACAAAGTCGTTGAATAATGTTGAATCTTAAAATCCACCTGAATGATTAATGAAGTGTAAAATATATTTTGATTTATTTATTTATTTATTTTTTCCGGTAAATAATGAATTTTTTTGGTGTAAAAAAATTTATAATGGTTTCGTTGGCATGGACAAATCACTCGACACTTCGTTGTATATTATTATGTATGGAAATACATATACAAATGTTTGTTGGGGCGACACACCACTTAGTGATATCACTTAGTTTGAAAAAGAGAAATAAAAAAAAAAGTGTGACAAATTATATCTATCATTTGTATTATACATGCAACTACTAGTATTATATATTTTCAAAATCACGAATGATATAAAATTATATAATATTTACATATATGTATATATATTTTGTAAGTATATAAACAGATGTAGACAAAGTGAAAGATTAAATGATGGGAAATGTACAAGCAAAAATCTCTCATAGATATATTTTTTTTCTTTCCTAAATATTTCAATCTTATATTCGACAACAAATGATTTATAGAAATAATATATTGACAATGATCAAAGAATCACGATGACATTTCCAGTTTGTTTTGAATAGTTTTTAACATAGAGCGCGCGTTGACAAGACATCTCTACGCGTATATATAAAATATAAATACCCACGTGTATATATATATTCAAAAAAAAAAAAAAAATGAATGGACGAGATGAATTGTTATGAATGAAGGCGGAGGCATTCAATGTTTTATCGAAGATCTACGTTGGCTGAATGCTCTTCGTTGGGCTTTTTGTCCTGGAGGCGTTCTCTCGCGGGTTGAAAATAAAAACCCACCGCTATACACAAATACATGCATACATGTATATGAAACATACACGTATATACATATGTATGCGTACTTGAGAAAAGGCGGCTAAAGAGGAGATGATTAAGAGGAAGGAACGGATGGTGAAGTGACGGACATTTTGAGCGGTACAGGGGGTAGAAGATGAAGACCATCTTTTTTTTTTTTCTATTACTTTCATACCTTTACGCACCACTAATTCCTTACTTATTATTATACATATACACATCTCGCTTCCTGATCGCTCATTCAAAGGCACAGCGGCATAGTAAAGTGCATATATACTATACGCGCATATATTTATGCACACTATATTATTATAAACAATATTTTATAATATTGAAAGAAAGAAAATTTTGCATTAAATAAATATAAAATACGTTCCAAATAAATATTTTTTAATCAAAATAAATATTTCGTTCAATATAATAAATTTAATATTTTTAATAATTTTTTTTTTTTATGTTATATTTATATATCGACAGAAAATTGCATGTACTGGCATTGAAGTTACAAAGAGCGCTGTGATTTTTGTTACCCAGAGGGTTAATCGTATATATATGTATATAAAATATGTATACATATATCCAGGAATATATAAATGGTCCCATGTACGGACGCAAAGTCACGTGTGGCCCTTCGGGGGTGGTATATACTCGTCTGCTGCTTCATTCATGCACTCACTCACTCTTTCATTCACTGTATATAATCATACACATTGCTATTATTTCCCTCTCTTTTTCATTCAACGTGCGCCGTTGAGTATCTGTTCATTCCGGGGTAGCGCGCCCCACGTCGGTCTCAGCCACTTCTAAATACCCCATTGTCTGATTCGATTATCGCCACTGTCATTCCGCGGAGTACTCGGGATTAGTATTTCAATTATTTGCACAAAGAGAGTGTCAAAGAGAACAAGCAAGATAAAATGTATAATGAGAGGGGTGGCAAAAGAGCATGGGCAATATTTGAGTATCAAAGTCACGTGGCATTGTTTACATTTACGTCCGGAAAACTTGATGCCGCGAGCCGAATGCTCATGACACAGGACAAGGTTCAATACCTCTTTATATTGCGTGCATGTTTGCTAATTCGTGGATGGTATACGCAAAATATTTTTAAAAAAATATGCAAGTGTCTTGTGTGGCAATAATAAGTAGTGCATTATGAAGATGAATTTTTCTCTCGAATTGGCGAGAAATTATCGAAGGCTTAATATAATTCCTTTTTTTTTTATAGTACATTTATTTTTTTTTTTAATATATTTTATTAAACAAAAAAAATGTAAATGAATAAGTGATTGTTATCGAGTATCAATAAAGTTGATAAGGAAAATAATTATCAACAGTTAGTTTTGTAGGAATTTAATTTATCAACTGTTGGTTCTATTGGATATCGTAATTTTATTCAACCGATGAAAATGTCATCTACACTCGGTCGGTAATAAATTCGCGGCAAAATTTGTACGTGACTGTATAAACAAAGTACCTGAAAATATAAACCAATTTATATAAAGAGAAAGTAGTGAACAAAAAAAAATATATGAAATAAAAATCATGAAAATAAATTAAATTTATTTACTTCTGTGTCTATTTATATTTCATTATCATTTTTAATAAACAAAAAATTCCTCGCGTGATAAATTATGATAAAATGCATAAAGCACGAATTATAATAAGAATTGCGATTTCATAAGAACAATTATATTTGTACACAGGAAAGTATTGTAAGTACGAGTTACACGGTGGACCCATGCAGAAGGAATAATATTGAGCATTGTGAAAGAGTTAACCAAACGGAATGGCACAGGCCTACTCAAGGACGTTCAGTGCCCTCGCCCAAACCAAAAATATACATGTGCATACCTAACGGATGCGACTCGCGTTCTTCGCGTTTTTTTTTTTTTTTCAAT